>CAXKVX010000175.1:0-297643 GCA_964058865.1 Eleocharis quinqueflora | reverse complement strand
TAGAGTACTTCATTTATGGGTGGTAACCATTAAATAAAGCATCTCAAAGCATCTTATCCTACTGCGAGAAGTATTTCTTATCTGAGTACTTCATTTATGGCTGATAACCATAAAAGAAAACACCACAAAGCATGATATCCTACTAAGAAGTGTTTCTAATCATAGTGCTTCATTTATGAGTGGTAACTTTTCAAGAACACTCTACAAAGCATCATTTCTTACAACAAAAAGATTTTATTCTTCGAGTACTTCAGTTAAGTGTTATAAACGTTCACTAAAACACAATGAAAAACATAGATAACACTCAAAGTGCTTCATTTAAGACTACTTAATATATGAGTGATTCTTATCAGAATACTTCATTTATGGGTGGTAAACATTAAATAAGGAATCTTACCCTACTGCGATAATTGTTTTTTATCTACGTACTTCATTTATGAGTGGTAACCTTTCAAGAAAACTCCACAACACATCATATCTTACCACTAGAAGAGTTTCATCTACGAGTACTTCATTTAATTGATGCAACCATTCACTAAAACACAACGAAGAAGCATCGAGTACCACTCTAAGTGATTCACGTACGAGTACTTAATTTATGAGTGATTCTGATTAGATTACTTAATTTATGGGTGATAACAATTAAATAAAGCATCTCAAAGCATCTTACCCTACAGCGAGAAGTGTTTCTTATCTGAGTACTTCATTTATGGGTTATAACCACTAAAGAAAACACCACAAAGCATCATATCTAACTAAGAAGTTTTTCTGATCATAGTGCTTCATTTATGAGTGTAACCTTTCAAGAACACTCTACAAAACATCATATCTTACTACAGTAAGAGTTTCTTCTCCGAGTACTTCATTTAAGTGTTTTAACCATTCACTAAAACACAACGAAGAAGCATAGATATCATTCTAAGTGCCTCATGTACGACTACTTAATTAAAGAGTGATTCTGCTCAGAGTACTTCTTTTATGGGTGGTAACCAATAAATAAAGCATCTCAAAGCATCTTACCCTACTGCGAGAAGTGTTTCTTATCTGAGTACTTCATTTATGGGTTATAACCACTAAAGAAAACACCACAAAACATCATATCCAACTAAGAAGTTTTTCTGATCATAGTGCTTCATTTATGAGTGTAACCTTACAAGAACACTCTACAAAACATCATATCTTACTACAGTAAGAGTTTCTTCTCCGAGTACTTCATTTAAGTATTTTAACCATTCACTAAAACACAACGAAGAAGCATAGATATCATTCTAAGTGCCTCATGTACGACTACTTAATTAAAGAGTGATTCTGATCAGAGTACTTCTTTTATGGGTGGTAACCATTAAATAAAGCATCTCAAAGCATCTTACCCTACTGCGAGAAGTGTTTCTCATCTGAGTACTTCATTTATGGGTTATAACCACTAAAGAAAACACCACAAAACATCATATCCAACTAAGAAGTTTTTCTGATCATAGTGCTTCATTTATGAGTGTAACCTTTCAAGAACACTCTACAAAACATCATATCTTACTACAGTAAGAGTTTCTTCTCCGAGTACTTCATTTAAGTGTTTTAACCATTCACTAAAACACAACGAAGAAGCATAGATATCATTCTAAGTGCCTCATGTACGACTACTTAATTAAAGAGTGATTCTGATCAGAGTACTTCTTTTATGGGTGGTAACCATTAAATAAAGCATCTCAAAGCATCTTACCCTACTGCGAGAAGTGTTTCTTATCTGAGTACTTCATTTATGGCTTATAACCACTAAAGAAAACACCACAAAACATCATATCCAACTAAGAAGTTTTTCTGATCATAGTGCTTCATTTATGAGTGTAATCTTTCAAGAACACTCTACAAAACATCATATCTTACTACAGTAAGAGTTTCTTCTCCGAGTACTTCATTCTAAGTGCCTCATGTACGACTACTTAATTAAAGAGTGATTCTGATTAGAGTACTTCTTTTATGGGTAGTAACCATTAAATAAAGCATCTCAAAGCACCTTATCCTACTACGAGAAGTGTTTCTTATCTGAGTACTTCATTTTTGGGTGATAACCATAAAAGAAAACACCTCAATGCATCATATCAAACTAAGATGTGTTTCCGATCATAGTGCTTCATTTATGTGTGAAAACTTTCAAGAACACCCTATAAAGCATCATATCATACTACAGTAAGAGTTTCTTCTCCGAGTACTTCATTTAAGTGTTCTAAACGTTCACTAAAACACAACGAAGAAGCATAGATACCATTCTAAGTGCTTCACGTACGAGCACTTAATTTCTGAGTGATTCTGATTAGAGTACTTCATTTATGGGTGGTAACCATTAAATAAAGCATCTCAAAGCATCTTATCCTACTACGAGAAGTGTTTCTTATCTGAGTACTTCATTTATGGGTGATAACCATAAAAGAAAACACCTCAAAGCATCATATCCAACTAAGAAGTGTTTCTGATCATAGTGATTCATTTATGAGTGGTAACCTTTTAATAACACTCTACAAAGCATCATTTCTTACTACAAAAAGAGTTCGTCTCCGAGTACTTCATTTAAGTGTTATAAACGTTCAATAAAAACAACGAAGAAGCATAGATACCATTCTAAGTGCTTCACGTAAGAGCACTTAATTTCTGAGTGATTCTGATTAGAGTACTTCTTTTATGGGTGGTAACCATTAAATAAAGCATCTCAAAGCATCTTACCCTACTGCGAGAAGTGTTTCTCATCTGAGTACTTCATTTATGGGTTATAACCACTAAAGAAAACACCACAAAACATCATATCCAACTAAGAAGTTTTTCTGATCATAGTGCTTCATTTATGAGTGTAACCTTTCAAGAACACTCTACAAAACATCATATCTTACTACAGTAAGAGTTTCTTCTCCGAGTACTTCATTTAAGTGTTTTAACCATTCACTAAAACACAACGAAGAAGCATAGATATCATTCTAAGTGCCTCATGTACGACTACTTAATTAAAGAGTGATTCTGCTCAGAGTACTTCTTTTATGGGTGGTAACCAATAAATAAAGCATCTCAAAGCATCTTACCCTACTGCGAGAAGTGTTTCTTATCTGAGTACTTCATTTATGGGTTATAACCACTAAAGAAAACACCACAAAACATCATATCCAACTAAGAAGTTTTTCTGATCATAGTGCTTCATTTATGAGTGTAACCTTACAAGAACACTCTACAAAACATCATATCTTACTACAGTAAGAGTTTCTTCTCCGAGTACTTCATTTAAGTATTTTAACCATTCACTAAAACACAACGAAGAAGCATAGATATCATTCTAAGTGCCTCATGTACGACTACTTAATTAAAGAGTGATTCTTATCAGAGTACTTCTTTTATGGGTGGTAACCATTAAATAAAGCATCTCAAAGCATCTTACCCTACTGCGAGAAGTGTTTCTCATCTGAGTACTTCATTTATGGGTTATAACCACTAAAGAAAACACCACAAAACATCATATCCAACTAAGAAGTTTTTCTGATCATAGTGCTTCATTTATGAGTGTAACCTTTCAAGAACACTCTACAAAACATCATATCTTACTACAGTAAGAGTTTCTTCTCCGAGTACTTCATTTAAGTGTTTTAACCATTCACTAAAACACAACGAAGAAGCATAGATATCATTCTAAGTGCCTCATGTACGACTACTTAATTAAAGAGTGATTCTGATCAGAGTACTTCTTTTATGGGTGGTAACCATTAAATAAAGCATCTCAAAGCATCTTACCCTACTGCGAGAAGTGTTTCTTATCTGAGTACTTCATTTATGGGTTATAACCACTAAAGAAAACACCACAAAACATCATATCCAACTAAGAAGTTTTTCTGATCATAGTGCTTCATTTATGAGTGTAACCTTTCAAGAACACTCTACAAAACATCATATCTTACTACAGTAAGAGTTTCTTCTCCGAGTACTTCATTCTAAGTGCCTCATGTACGACTACTTAATTAAAGAGTGATTCTGATCAGAGTACTTCTTTTATGGGTGGTAACCATTAAATAAAGCATCTCAAGGCACCTTATCCTACTACGAGAAGTGTTTCTTATCTGAGTACTTCATTTTAGGGTGATAACCATAAAAGAAAACACCTCAATGCATCATATCGAACTAAGAAGTGTTTCCGATCATATTGCTTCATTTATGTGTGAAAACTTTCAAGAACACCCTATAAAGCATCATATCATACTACAGTAAGAGTTTCTTCTCCGAGTACTTCATTTAAGTGTTGTAACCATTCGCTAAAACATAACGAAGAAGCATAGATACCATTCTAAGTGCTTCACGTACGAGCACTTAATTTCTGAGTGATTCTGATCAGAGTACTTCATTTATGGGTGGTAACCATTAAATAAAGCATCTCAAAGCATCTTATCCTACTACGAGAAGTGTTCATTATCTGAGTACTTCATTTATGGGTGATAACCATAAAAGAAAACACCTCAAAGCATCATATCCAACTAAGAAGTGTTTCTGATCGTAGTGATTCATTTATGAGTGGTAACCTTTTAATAACACTCTACAAAGCATCATTTCTTACTACAAAAAGAGTTCGTCTCCGAGTACTTCATTTAAGTGTTCTAAACGTTCACTAAAACACAACGAAGAAGCATAGATTCCATTCTAAGTGCTTCACGTAAGAGCACTTAATTTCTGAGTGATTCTGATTAGAGTACTTCATTTATGGGTGGTAACCATTAAATAAAGCATCTCAAAGCATCTTATCCTACTGCGAGAAGTGTTTCTTATCTGAGTACTTCATTTATGGGTTATAACCACTAAAGAAAACACCACAAAGCATCATATCTAACTAAGAAGTTTTTCTGATCATAGTGCTTCATTTATGAGTGGTAACTTTTCAAGAACACTCTACAAAACATCATATCTTACTACAGTAAGAGTTTCTTCTCCGAGTACTTCATTTAAGTGTTTTAACCATTCACTAAAACACAACGAAGAAGCATAGATATCATTCTAAGTGCCTCATGTACGATTACTTAATTAAAGAGTGATTCTGATCACTTCTTTTATAGGTGGTAACCATTAAATAAAGCATCTCAAGGCACCTTATCTTACTACGAGAAGTGTTTCTTATCTGAGTACTTCATTTTTGGGTGATAACCATAAAAGAAAACACCTCAATGCATCATATCGAACTAAGAAGTGTTTCCGATCATATTGCTTCATTTATGTGTGAAAACTTTCAAGAACACCCTATAAAGCATCATATCATACTACAGTAAGAGTTTCTTCTCCGAGTACTTCATTTAAGTGTTGTAACCATTCGCTAAAACATAACGAAGAAGCATAGATACCATTCTAAGTGCTTCACGTAAGAGCACTTAATTTCTGAGTGATTCTGATTAGAGTACTTCATTTATGGGTGGTAACCATTAAATAAAGCATCTCAAAGCATCTTATCCTACTACGAGAAGTGTTTCTTATCTGAGTACTTCATTTATGGGTGATAACCATAAAAGAAAACACCTCAAAGCATCATATCCTACTAAGAAGTGTTTCTTATCATAGTGCTTCATTTATGAGTGGTAACTTTTCAAGAACACTCTACAAAGCATCATTTCTTACTACAAAAAGAGTTCGTCTCCGAGTACTTCATTTAAGTGTTATAAACGTTCACTAAAAACAACGAAGAAGCATAGATACCATTCTAAGTGCTTCACGTAAGAGCACTTAATTTCTGAGTGATTCTGATTAGAGTACTTCATTTATGGGTGGTAACCATTAAATAAAGCATCTCAAAGCATCTTATCCTACTGCGAGAAGTATTTCTTATCTGAGTACTTCATTTATGGCTGATAACCATAAAAGAAAACACCACAAAGCATGATATCCTACTAAGAAGTGTTTCTAATCATAGTGCTTCATTTTTGAGTGGTAACTTTTCAAGAACACTCTACAAAGCATCATTTCTTACAACAAAAAGATTTTATTCTTCGAGTACTTCAGTTAAGTGTTATAAACGTTCACTAAAACACAACGAAAAACATAGATAACACTCAAAGTGCTTCATTTAAGACTACTTAATTTATGAGTGATTCTTATCAGAATACTTCATTTATGGGTGGTAACCATTTAATAAGGAATCTTACCCTACTGCGATAATTGTTTTTTATCTACGTACTTCATTTATGAGTGGTAACCTTTCAAGAAAACTCCACAACACATCATATCTTACCACTAGAAGAGTTTCATCTACGAGTACTTCATTTAATTGTTGCAACCATTCACTAAAACACAACGAAGAAGCATCGAGTACCACTCTAAGTGATTCACGTACGAGTACTTAATTTATGAGTGATTCTGATTAGATTACTTAATTTATGGGTGATAACAATTAAATAAAGCATCTCAAAGCATCTTACCCTACTGCGAGAAGTGTTTCTTATCTGAGTACTTCATTTATGGGTTATAACCACTAAAGAAAACACCACAAAGCATCATATCTAACTAAGAAGTTTTTCTGATCATAGTGCTTCATTTATGAGTGTAACCTTTCAAGAACACTCTACAAAACATCATATCTTACTACAGTAAGAGTTTCTTCTCCGAGTACTTCATTTAAGTGTTTTAACCATTCACTAAAACACAACGAAGAAGCATAGATATCATTCTAAGTGCCTCATGTACGACTGCTTAATTAAAGAGTGATTCTGATCAGAGTACTTCTTTTATGGGTGGTAACAATTAAATAAAGCATCTCAAAGCATCTTACCCTACTGCGAGAAGTGTTTCTTATCTGAGTACTTCATTTATGGGTTATAACCACTAAAGAAAACACCACAAAACATCATATCCAACTAAGAAGTTTTTCTGATCATAGTGCTTCATTTATGAGTGTAACCTTTCAAGAACACTCTACAAAACATCATATCTTACTACAGTAAGAGTTTCTTCTCCGAGTACTTCATTCTAAGTGCCACATGTACGACTACTTAATTAAAGAGTGATTCTGATCAGAGTACTTCTTTTATGGGTGGTAACCATTAAATAAAGCATCTCAAGGCACCTTATCCTACTACGAGAAGTGTTTCTTATCTGAGTACTTCATTTTAGGGTGATAACCATAAAAGAAAACACCTCAATGCATCATATCGAACTAAGAAGTGTTTCCGATCATATTGCTTCATTTATGTGTGAAAACTTTCAAGAACACCCTATAAAGCATCATATCATACTACAGTAAGAGTTTCTTCTCCGAGTACTTCATTTAAGTGTTGTAACCATTCGCTAAAACATAACGAAGAAGCATAGATACCATTCTTGTGCTTCACGTACGAGCACTTAATTTCTGAGTGATTCTGATCAGAGTACTTCATTTATGGGTGGTAACCATTAAATAAGGCATCTCAAAGCATCTTATCCTACTACGAGAAGTGTTCCTTATCTGAGTACTTCATTTATGGGTGATAACCATAAAAGAAAACACCTCAAAGCATCATATCCAACTAAGAAGTGTTTCTGATCGTAGTGATTCATTTATGAGTGGTAACCTTTTAATAACACTCTACAAAGCATCATTTCTTACTACAAAAAGAGTTCGTCTCCGAGTACTTCATTTAAGTGTTCTAAACGTTCACTAAAACACAACGAAGAAGCATAGATACCATTCTAAGTGCTTCACGTAAGAGCACTTAATTTCTGAGTGATTCTGATTAGAGTACTTCGTTTATGGGTGGTAACCATTAAATAAAGCATCTCAAAGCATCTTATCCTACTGCGAGAAGTGTTTCTTATCTGAGTACTTCATTTATGGGTGATAACCATAAAAGAAAACACCTCAAAGCATCATATCCAACTAAGAAGTGTTTCTGATCATAGTGATTCATTTATGAGTGGTAACCTTTTAATAACACTCTACAAAGCATCATTTCTTACTACAAAAAGAGTTCGTCTCCGAGTACTTCATTTAAGTGTTATAAACGTTCACTAAAAACAACGAAGAAGCATAGATACCATTCTAAGTGCTTCACGTAAGAGCACTTAATTTCTGAGTGATTCTGATTAGAGTACTTCATTTATGGGTGGTAACCATTAAATAAAGCATCTCAAAGCATCTTATCCTACTGCGAGAAGTATTTCTTATCTGAGTACTTCATTTATGGCTGATAACCATAAAAGAAAACACCACAAAGCATGATATCCTACTAAGAAGTGTTTCTAATCATAGTGCTTCATTTTTGAGTGGTAACTTTTCAAGAACACTCTACAAAGCATCATTTCTTACAACAAAAAGATTTTATTCTTCGAGTACTTCAGTTAAGTGTTATAAACGTTCACTAAAACACAACGAAAAACATAGATAACACTCAAAGTGCTTCATTTAAGACTACTTAATTTATGAGTGATTCTTATCAGAATACTTCATTTATGGGTGGTAACCATTAAATAAGGCATCTTACCCTACTGCGAGAATTGTTTTTTATCAGCGTACTTCATTTATGAGTGGTAACCTTTCAAGAAAACTCCACAACACATCATATCTTACCACTAGAAGAGTTTCATCTACGAGTACTTCATTTAATTGTTGCAACCATTCACTAAAACACAACGAAGAAGCATCGAGTACCACTCTAAGTGATTCACGTACGAGTACTTAATTTATGAGTGATTCTGATTAGATTACTTAATTTATGGGTGATAACAATTAAATAAAGCATCTCAAAGCATCTTACCCTACTGCGAGAAGTGTTTCTTATCTGAGTACTTCATTTATGGGTTATAACCACTAAAGAAAACACCACAATGCATCATATCCAACTAAGAAGTTTTTCTGATCATAGTGCTTCATTTATGAGTGTAACCTTTCAAGAACACTCTACAAAGCATCATATCTTACTACAGTAAGAGTTTCTTCTCCGAGTACTTCATTTAAGTGTTTTAACCATTCACTAAAACACAACGAAGAAGCATAGATATCATTCTAAGTGCCTCATGTACGACTACTTAATTAAAGAGTGATTCTGATCAGAGTACTTCTTTTATGGGTGGTAACCATTAAATAAAGCATCTCAAAGCATCTTATCCTACTACGAGAAGTGTTTCTTATCTGAGTACTTCATTTATGGGTGATAACCATAAAAGAAAACACCTCAAAGCATCATATGCAACTAAGAAGTGTTTCTGATCATAGTGATTCATTTATGAGTGGTAACCTTTTAATAACACTCTACAAAGCATCATTTCTTACTACAAAAAGAGTTTGTCTCCGAGTACTTCATTTAAGTGTTATAAACGTTCACTAAAACACAACGAAGAAGCATAGATACCATTCTAAGTGCTTCACGTAAGAGCACTTAATTTCTGAGTGATTCTGATTAGAGTACTTCATTTATGGGTGGTAACCATTAAATAAAGCATCTCAAAGCATCTTATCCTACTGCGAGAAGTGTTTCTTATCTCAGTACTTCATTTATGGCTGATAACCATCAAAGAAAACACCACAAAGCATGATATCCTACTAAGAAGTGTTTCTTATCATAGTGCTTCATTTATGAGTGGTAACTTTTCAAGAACACTCTACAAAGCATCATTTCTTACTACAAAAAGATTTTATCTTCGAGTACTTCAGTTAAGTGTTATAAACGTTCACTAAAACACAACGAAAAACATAGATAACACTCAAAGTGCTTCATTTAAGACTACTTAATTTATGAGTGATTCTTATCAGAATACTTCATTTATGGGTGGTAACCATTAAATAAGGCATCTTACCCTACTGCGAGAATTGTTTTTTATCAGCGTACTTCATTTATGAGTGGTAACCTTTCAAGAAAACTCCACAACACATCATATCTTACCACTAGAAGAGTTTCATCTACGAGTACTTCATTTAATTGTTGCAACCATTCACTAAAACACAACGAAGAAGCATCGAGTACCACTCTAAGTGATTCACGTACGAGTACTTAATTTATGAGTGATTCTGATTAGATTACTTAATTTATGGGTGATAACAATTAAATAAAGCATCTCAAAGCATCTTACCCTACTGCGAGAAGTGTTTCTTATCTGAGTACTTCATTTATGGGTTATAACCACTAAAGAAAACACCACAAAGCATCATATCCAACTAAGAAGTTTTTCTGATCATAGTGCTTCATTTATGAGTGTAACCTTTCAAGAACACTCTACAAAGCATCATATCTTACTACAGTAAGAGTTTCTTCTCCGAGTACTTCATTTATGTGTTTTAACCATTCACTAAAACACAACGAAGAAGCATAGATATCATTCTAAGTGCCTCATGTACGACTACTTAATTAAAGAGTGATTCTGATCAGAGTACTTCTTTTATGGGTGGTAACCATTAAATAAAGCATCTCAAGGCACCTTATCCTACTACGAGAAGTGTTTCTTATCTGAGTACTTCATTTTTGGGTGATAACCATAAAAGAAAACACCTCAATGCATCATATCGAACTAAGAAGTGTTTCCGATCATATTTCTTCATTTATGTGTGAAAACTTTCAAGAACACCCTATAAAGCATCATATCATACTACAGTAAGAGTTTCTTCTCCGAGTACTTCATTTAAGTGTTGTAACCATTTACTAAAACACAACGAAGAAGCATAGATACCATTCTAAGTGCTTCACGTAAGAGCACTTAATTTCTGAGTGATTCTGATCAGAGTACTTCATTTATGGGTGGTAACCATTAAATAAAGCATCTCAAAGCATCTTATCCTACTACGAGAAGTGTTTCTTATCTGAGTACTTCATTTATGGGTGATAACCATAAAAGAAAACACCTCAAAGCATCATATCCAACTAAGAAGTGTTTCTGATCATAGTGATTCATTTATGAGTGGTAACCTTTTAATAACACTCTACAAAGCATCATTTCTTACTACAAAAAGAGTTCGTCTCCGAGTACTTCATTTAAGTGTTATAAACGTTCACTAAAACACAACGAAGAAGCATAGATACCATTCTAAGTGCTTCACGTAAGAGCACTTAATTTCTGAGTGATTCTGATTAGAGTACTTCATTTATGGGTGGTAACCATTAAATAAAGCATCTCAAAGCATCTTATCCTACTGCGAGAAGTGTTTCTTATCTAAGTACTTCATTTATGGCTGATAACCATAAAAGAAAACACCACAAAGCATGATATCCTACTAAGAAGTGTTTCTTATCATAGTGCTTCATTTATGAGTGGTAACTTTTCAAGAACACTCTACAAAGCATCATTTCTTACTACAAAAAGATTTTATCTTCGAGTACTTCAGTTAAGTGTTATAAACGTTCACTAAAACACAACGAAAAACATAGATAACACTCAAAGTGCTTCATTTAAGACTACTTAATTTATGAGTGATTCTTATCAGAATACTTCATTTATGGGTGGTAACCATTCAATAAGGCATCTTACCCTACTGCGAGAATTGTTTTTTATCAGCGTACTTCATTTATGAGTGGTAACCTTTCAAGAAAACTCCACAACACATCATATCTTACCACTAGAAGAGTTTCATCTACGAGTACTTCATTTAATTGTTGCAACCATTCACTAAAACACAACGAAGAAGCATCGAGTACCACTCTAAGTGATTCACGTACGAGTACTTAATTTATGAGTGATTCTGATTAGATTACTTAATTTATGGGTGATAACAATTAAATAAAGTATCTCAAAGCATCTTACCCTACTGCGAGAAGTGTTTCTTATCTGAGTACTTCATTTATGGGTTATAACCACTAAAGAAAACACCACAAAGCATCATATCCAACTAAGAAGTTTTTCGGATCATAGTGCTTCATTTATGAGTGTAACCTTTCAAGAACACTCTACAAAGCATCATATCTTACTACAGTAAGAGTTTCTTCTCCGAGTACTTCATTTAAGTGTTTTAACCATTCACTAAAACACAATGAAGAAGCATAGATATCATTCTAAGTGCCTCATGTACGACTACTTAATTAAAGAGTGATTCTGATCAGAGTACTTCTTTTATGGGTGGTAACCATTAAATAAAGCATCTCAAGGCACCTTATCCTACTACGAGAAGTGTTTCTTATCTGAGTACTTCATTTTTGGGTGATAACCATAAAAGAAAACACCTCAATGCATCATATCGAACTAAGAAGTGTTTCCGATCATATTGCTTCATTTATGTGTGAAAACTTTCAAGAACACCCTATAAAGCATCATATCATACTACAGTAAGAGTTTCTTCTCCGAGTACTTCATTTAAGTGTTGTAACCATTTACTAAAACACAACGAAGAAGCATAGATACCATTCTAAGTGCTTCACGTAAGAGCACTTAATTTCTGAGTGATTCTGATCAGAGTACTTCATTTATGGGTGGTAACCATTAAATAAAGCATCTCAAAGCATCTTATCCTACTACGAGAAGTGTTTCTTATCTGAGTACTTCATTTATGGGTGATAACCATAAAAGAAAACACCTCAAAGCATCATATCCAACTAAGAAGTGTTTCTGATCATAGTGATTCATTTATGAGTGGTAACCTTTTAATAACACTCTACAAAGCATCATTTCTTACTACAAAAAGAGTTCGTCTCCGAGTACTTCATTTAAGTGTTATAAACGTTCACTAAAACACAACGAAGAAGCATAGATACCATTCTAAGTGCTTCACGTAAGAGCACTTAATTTCTGAGTGATTCTGATTAGAGTACTTCATTTATGGGTGGTAACCATTAAATAAAGCATCTCAAAGCATCTTATCCTACTGCGAGAAGTGTTTCTTATCTGAGTACTTCATTTATGGCTGATAACCATAAAAGAAAACACCACAAAGCATGATATCCTACTAAGAAGTGTTTCTTATCATAGTGCTTCATTTATGAGTGGTAACTTTTCAAGAACACTCTACAAAGCATCATTTCTTACTACAAAAAGATTTTATTCTTCGAGTACTTCAGTTAAGTGTTATAAACGTTCACTAAAACACAACGAAAAACATAGATAACACTCAAAGTGCTTCATTTAAGACTACTTAATTTATGAGTGATTCTTATCAGAATACTTCATTTATGGGTGGTAACCATTAAATAAGGAATCTTACCCTACTGCGATAATTGTTTTTTATCTGCGTACTTCATTTATGAGTGGTAACCTTTCAAGAAAACTCCACAACACATCATATCTTACCACTAGAAGAGTTTCATCTACGAGTACTTCATTTAATTGTTGCAACAATTCACTAAAACACAACGAAGAAGCATCGAGTACCACTCTAAGTGATTCACGTACGGGTACTTAATTTATGAGTGATTCTGATTAGATTACTTAATTTATGGGTGATAACAATTAAATAAAGCATCTCAAAGCATCTTACCCTACTGCGAGAAGTGTTTCTTATCTGAGTACTTCATTTATGGGTTATAACCACTAAAGAAAACACCACAAAGCATCATATCCAACTAAGAAGTTTTTCTGATCATAGTGCTTCATTTATGAGTGTAACCTCTCAAGAACACTCTACAAAGCATCATATCTTACTACAGTAAGAGTTTCTTCTCCGAGTACTTCATTTAAGTGTTTTAACCATTCACTAAAACACAACGAAGAAGCATAGATATCATTCTAAGTGCCTCATGTACGACTACTTAATTAAAGAGTGATTCTGATCAGAGTACTTCTTTTATGGGTGGTAACCATTAAATAAAGCATCTCAAGGCACCTTATCCTACTACGAGAAGTGTTTCTTATCTGAGTACTTCATTTTTGGGTGATAACCATAAAAGAAAACACCTCAATGCATCATATCGAACTAAGAAGTGTTTCCGATCATATTGCTTCATTTATGTGTGAAAACTTTCAAGAACACCCTATAAAGCATCATATCATACTACAGTAAGAGTTTCTTCTCCGAGTACTTCATTTAAGTGTTGTAACCATTTACTAAAACACAACGAAGAAGCATAGATACCATTCTAAGTGCTTCACGTAAGAGCACTTAATTTCTGAGTGATTCTGATCAGAGTACTTCATTTATGGGTAGTAACCATTAAATAAAGCATCTCAAAGCATCTTATCCTACTACGAGAAGTGTTTCTTATCTGAGTACTTCATTTATGGGTGATAACCATAAAAGAAAACACCTCAAAGCATCATATCCAACTAAGAAGTGTTTCTGATCATAGTGATTCATTTATGAGTGGTAACCTTTTAATAACACTCTACAAAAGCATCATTTCTTACTACAAAAAGAGTTCGTCTCCGAGTACTTCATTTAAGTGTTATAAACGTTCACTAAAACACAACGAAGAAGCATAGATACCATTCTAAGTGCTTCACGTAAGAGCACTTAATTTCTGAGTGATTCTGATTAGAGTACTTCATTTATGGGTGGTAACCATTAAATAAAGCATCTCAAAGCATCTTATCCTACTGCGAGAAGTGTTTCTTATCTGAGTACTTCATTTATGGCTGATAACCATAAAAGAAAACACCACAAAGCATGATATCCTACTAAGAAGTGTTTCTTATCATAGTGCTTCATTTATGAGTGGTAACTTTTCAAGAACACTCTACAAAGCATCATTTCTTACTACAAAAAGATTTTATTCTTCGAGTACTTCAGTTAAGTGTTATAAACGTTCACTAAAACACAACGAAAAACATAGATAACACTCAAAGTGCTTCATTTAAGACTACTTAATTTATGAGTGATTCTTATCAGAATACTTCATTTATGGGTGGTAACCATTAAATAAGGAATCTTACCCTACTGCGAGAATTGTTTTTTATCTGCGTACTTCATTTATGAGTGGTAACCTTTCAAGAAAACTCCACAACACATCATATCTTACCACTAGAAGAGTTTCATCTACGAGTACTTCATTTAATTGTTGCAACCATTCACTAAAACACAACGAAGAAGCATCGAGTACCACTCTAAGTGATTCACGTACGAGTACTTAATTTATGAGTGATTCTGATTAGATTACTTAATTTATGGGTGATAACAATTAAATAAAGCATCTCAAAGCATCTTACCCTACTGCGAGAAGTGTTTCTTATCTGAGTACTTCATTTATGGGTTATAACCACTAAAGAAAACACCACAAAGCATCATATCCAACTAAGAAGTTTTTCTGATCATAGTGCTTCATTTATGAGTGTAACCTCTCAAGAACACTCTACAAAGCATCATATCTTACTACAGTAAGAGTTTCTTCTCCGAGTACTTCATTTAAGTGTTTTAACCATTCACTAAAACACAACGAAGAAGCATAGATATCATTCTAAGTGCCTCATGTACGACTACTTAATTAAAGAGTGATTCTGATCGAAGTACTTCTTTTATGGGTGGTAACCATTAAATAAAGCATCTCAAGGCACCTTATCCTACTACGAGAAGTGTTTCTTATCTGAGTACTTCATTTTTGGGTGATAACCATAAAAGAAAACACCTCAATGCATCATATCGAACTAAGAAGTGTTTCCGATCATATTGCTTCATTTATGTGTGAAAACTTTCAAGAACACCCTATAAAGCATCATATCATACTACAGTAAGAGTTTCTTCTCCGAGTACTTCATTTAAGTGTTGTAACCATTTACTAAAACACAACGAAGAAGCATAGATACCATTCTAAGTGCTTCACGTAAGAGCACTTAATTTCTGAGTGATTCTGATCAGAGTACTTCATTTATGGGTGGTAACCATTAAATAAAGCATCTCAAAGCATCTTATCCTACTACGAGAAGTGTTTCTTATCTAAGTACTTCATTTATGGGTGATAACCATAAAAGAAAACACCTCAAAGCATCATATCCAACTAAGAAGTGTTTCTGATCATAGTGATTCATTTATGAGTGGTAACCTTTTAATAACACTCTACAAAAGCATCATTTCTTACTACAAAAAGAGTTCGTCTCCGAGTACTTCATTTAAGTGTTATAAACGTTCACTAAAACACAACGAAGAAGCATAGATACCATTCTAAGTGCTTCACGTAAGAGCACTTAATTTCTGAGTGATTCTGATTAGAGTACTTCATTTATGGGTGGTAACCATTAAATAAAGCATCTCAAAGCATCTTATCCTACTGCGAGAAGTGTTTCTTATCTGAGTACTTCATTTATGGCTGATAACCATAAAAGAAAACACCACAAAGCATGATATCCTACTAAGAAGTGTTTCTTATCATAGTGCTTCATTTATGAGTGGTAACTTTTCAAGAACACTCTACAAAGCATCATTTCTTACTACAAAAAGATTTTATTCTTCGAGTACTTCAGTTAAGTGTTATAAACGTTCACTAAAACACAACGAAAAACATAGATAACACTCAAAGTGCTTCATTTAAGACTACTTAATTTATGAGTGATTCTTATCAGAATACTTCATTTATGGGTGGTAACCATTAAATAAGGAATCTTACCCTACTGCGAGAATTGTTTTTTATCTGCGTACTTCATTTATGAGTGGTAACCTTTCAAGAAAACTCCACAACACATCATATCTTACCACTAGAAGAGTTTCATCTACGAGTACTTCATTTAATTGTTGCAACCATTCACTAAAACACAACGAAGAAGCATCGAGTACCACTCTAAGTGATTCACGTACGAGTACTTAA
The DNA here is from genome assembly GCA_964058865.1 of Eleocharis quinqueflora. Taxonomy (NCBI): domain Eukaryota; kingdom Viridiplantae; phylum Streptophyta; class Magnoliopsida; order Poales; family Cyperaceae; genus Eleocharis; species Eleocharis quinqueflora. Next base: position 281,018 of record CAXKVX010000175.1, on the reverse strand, counting down.
TTTATGAGTGATTCTGATTAGATTACTTAATTTATGGGTGATAACAATTAAATAAAGCATCTCAAAGCATCTTACCCTACTGCGAGAAGTGTTTCTTATCTGAGTACTTCATTTATGGGTTATAACCACTAAAGAAAACACCACAAAGCATCATATCCAACTAAGAAGTTTTTCTGATCATAGTGCTTCATTTATGAGTGTAACCTCTCAAGAACACTCTACAAAGCATCATATCTTACTACAGTAAGAGTTTCTTCTCCGAGTACTTCATTTAAGTGTTTTAACCATTCACTAAAACACAACGAAGAAGCATAGATATCATTCTAAGTGCCTCATGTACGACTACTTAATTAAAGAGTGATTCTGATCGAAGTACTTCTTTTATGGGTGGTAACCATTAAATAAAGCATCTCAAGGCACCTTATCCTACTACGAGAAGTGTTTCTTATCTGAGTACTTCATTTTTGGGTGATAACCATAAAAGAAAACACCTCAATGCATCATATCGAACTAAGAAGTGTTTCCGATCATATTGCTTCATTTATGTGTGAAAACTTTCAAGAACACCCTATAAAGCATCATATCATACTACAGTAAGAGTTTCTTCTCCGAGTACTTCATTTAAGTGTTGTAACCATTTACTAAAACACAACGAAGAAGCATAGATACCATTCTAAGTGCTTCACGTAAGAGCACTTAATTTCTGAGTGATTCTGATCAGAGTACTTCATTTATGGGTGGTAACCATTAAATAAAGCATCTCAAAGCATCTTATCCTACTACGAGAAGTGTTTCTTATCTGAGTACTTCATTTATGGGTGATAACCATAAAAGAAAACACCTCAAAGCATCATATCCAACTAAGAAGTGTTTCTGATCATAGTGATTCATTTATGAGTGGTAACCTTTTAATAACACTCTACAAAAGCATCATTTCTTACTACAAAAAGAGTTCGTCTCCGAGTACTTCATTTAAGTGTTATAAACGTTCACTAAAACACAACGAAGAAGCATAGATACCATTCTAAGTGCTTCACGTAAGAGCACTTAATTTCTGAGTGATTCTGATTAGAGTACTTCATTTATGGGTGGTAACCATTAAATAAAGCATCTCAAAGCATCTTATCCTACTGCGAGAAGTGTTTCTTATCTGAGTACTTCATTTATGGCTGATAACCATAAAAGAAAACACCACAAAGCATGATATCCTACTAAGAAGTGTTTCTTATCATAGTGCTTCATTTATGAGTGGTAACTTTTCAAGAACACTCTACAAAGCATCATTTCTTACTACAAAAAGATTTTATTCTTCGAGTACTTCAGTTAAGTGTTATAAACGTTCACTAAAACACAACGAAAAACATAGATAACACTCAAAGTGCTTCATTTAAGACTACTTAATTTATGAGTGATTCTTATCAGAATACTTCATTTATGGGTGGTAACCATTAAATAAGGAATCTTACCCTACTGCGAGAATTGTTTTTTATCTGCGTACTTCATTTATGAGTGGTAACCTTTCAAGAAAACTCCACAACACATCATATCTTACCACTAGAAGAGTTTCATCTACGAGTACTTCATTTAATTGTTGCAACCATTCACTAAAACACAACGAAGAAGCATCGAGTACCACTCTAAGTGATTCACGTACGAGTACTTAATTTATGAGTGATTCTGATTAGATTACTTAATTTATGGGTGATAACAATTAAATAAAGCATCTCAAAGCATCTTACCCTACTGCGAGAAGTGTTTCTTATCTGAGTACTTCATTTATGGGTTATAACCACTAAAGAAAACACCACAAAGCATCATATCCAACTAAGAAGTTTTTCTGATCATAGTGCTTCATTTATGAGTGTAACCTCTCAAGAACACTCTACAAAGCATCATATCTTACTACAGTAAGAGTTTCTTCTCCGAGTACTTCATTTAAGTGTTTTAACCATTCACTAAAACACAACGAAGAAGCATAGATATCATTCTAAGTGCCTCATGTACGACTACTTAATTAAAGAGTGATTCTGATCGAAGTACTTCTTTTATGGGTGGTAACCATTAAATAAAGCATCTCAAGGCACCTTATCCTACTACGAGAAGTGTTTCTTATCTGAGTACTTCATTTTTGGGTGATAACCATAAAAGAAAACACCTCAATGCATCATATCGAACTAAGAAGTGTTTCCGATCATATTGCTTCATTTATGTGTGAAAACTTTCAAGAACACCCTATAAAGCATCATATCATACTACAGTAAGAGTTTCTTCTCCGAGTACTTCATTTAAGTGTTGTAACCATTTACTAAAACACAACGAAGAAGCATAGATACCATTCTAAGTGCTTCACGTAAGAGCACTTAATTTCTGAGTGATTCTGATCAGAGTACTTCATTTATGGGTGGTAACCATTAAATAAAGCATCTCAAAGCATCTTATCCTACTACGAGAAGTGTTTCTTATCTGAGTACTTCATTTATGGGTGATAACCATAAAAGAAAACACCTCAAAGCATCATATCCAACTAAGAAGTGTTTCTGATCATAGTGATTCATTTATGAGTGGTAACCTTTTAATAACACTCTACAAAAGCATCATTTCTTACTACAAAAAGAGTTCGTCTCCGAGTACTTCATTTAAGTGTTATAAACGTTCACTAAAACACAACGAAGAAGCATAGATACCATTCTAAGTGCTTCACGTAAGAGCACTTAATTTCTGAGTGATTCTGATTAGAGTACTTCATTTATGGGTGGTAACCATTAAATAAAGCATCTCAAAGCATCTTATCCTACTGCGAGAAGTGTTTCTTATCTGAGTACTTCATTTATGGCTGATAACCATAAAAGAAAACACCACAAAGCATGATATCCTACTAAGAAGTGTTTCTTATCATAGTGCTTCATTTATGAGTGGTAACTTTTCAAGAACACTCTACAAAGCATCATTTCTTACTACAAAAAGATTTTATTCTTCGAGTACTTCAGTTAAGTGTTATAAACGTTCACTAAAACACAACGAAAAACATAGATAACACTCAAAGTGCTTCATTTAAGACTACTTAATTTATGAGTGATTCTTATCAGAATACTTCATTTATGGGTGGTAACCATTAAATAAGGAATCTTACCCTACTGCGAGAATTGTTTTTTATCTGCGTACTTCATTTATGAGTGGTAACCTTTCAAGAAAACTCCACAACACATCATATCTTACCACTAGAAGAGTTTCATCTACGAGTACTTCATTTAATTGTTGCAACCATTCACTAAAACACAACGAAGAAGCATCGAGTACCACTCTAAGTGATTCACGTACGAGTACTTAATTTATGAGTGATTCTGATTAGATTACTTAATTTATGGGTGATAACAATTAAATAAAGCATCTCAAAGCATCTTACCCTACTGCGAGAAGTGTTTCTTATCTGAGTACTTCATTTATGGGTTATAACCACTAAAGAAAACACCACAAAGCATCATATCCAACTAAGAAGTTTTTCTGATCATAGTGCTTCATTTATGAGTGTAACCTCTCAAGAACACTCTACAAAGCATCATATCTTACTACAGTAAGAGTTTCTTCTCCGAGTACTTCATTTAAGTGTTTTAACCATTCACTAAAACACAACGAAGAAGCATAGATATCATTCTAAGTGCCTCATGTACGACTACTTAATTAAAGAGTGATTCTGATCGGAGTACTTCTTTTATGGGTGGTAACCATTAAATAAAGCATCTCAAGGCACCTTATCCTACTACGAGAAGTGTTTCTTATCTGAGTACTTCATTTTTGGGTGATAACCATAAAAGAAAACACCTCAATGCATCATATCGAACTAAGAAGTGTTTCCGATCATATTGCTTCATTTATGTGTGAAAACTTTCAAGAACACCCTATAAAGCATCATATCATACTACAGTAAGAGTTTCTTCTCCGAGTACTTCATTTAAGTGTTGTAACCATTTACTAAAACACAACGAAGAAGCATAGATACCATTCTAAGTGCTTCACGTAAGAGCACTTAATTTCTGAGTGATTCTGATCAGAGTACTTCATTTATGGGTGGTAACCATTAAATAAAGCATCTCAAAGCATCTTATCCTACTACGAGAAGTGTTTCTTATCTGAGTACTTCATTTATGGGTGATAACCATAAAAGAAAACACCTCAAAGCATCATATCCAACTAAGAAGTGTTTCTGATCATAGTGATTCATTTATGAGTGGTAACCTTTTAATAACACTCTACAAAAGCATCATTTCTTACTACAAAAAGAGTTCGTCTCCGAGTACTTCATTTAAGTGTTATAAACGTTCACTAAAACACAACGAAGAAGCATAGATACCATTCTAAGTGCTTCACGTAAGAGCACTTAATTTCTGAGTGATTCTGATTAGAGTACTTCATTTATGGGTGGTAACCATTAAATAAAGCATCTCAAAGCATCTTATCCTACTGCGAGAAGTGTTTCTTATCTGAGTACTTCATTTATGGCTGATAACCATAAAAGAAAACACCACAAAGCATGATATCCTACTAAGAAGTGTTTCTTATCATAGTGCTTCATTTATGAGTGGTAACTTTTCAAGAACACTCTACAAAGCATCATTTCTTACTACAAAAAGATTTTATTCTTCGAGTACTTCAGTTAAGTGTTATAAACGTTCACTAAAACACAACGAAAAACATAGATAACACTCAAAGTGCTTCATTTAAGACTACTTAATTTATGAGTGATTCTTATCAGAATACTTCATTTATGGGTGGTAACCATTAAATAAGGAATCTTACCCTACTGCGAGAATTGTTTTTTATCTGCGTACTTCATTTATGAGTGGTAACCTTTCAAGAAAACTCCACAACACATCATATCTTACCACTAGAAGAGTTTCATCTACGAGTACTTCATTTAATTGTTGCAACCATTCACTAAAACACAACGAAGAAGCATCGAGTACCACTCTAAGTGATTCACGTACGAGTACTTAATTTATGAGTGATTCTGATTAGATTACTTAATTTATGGGTGATAACAATTAAATAAAGCATCTCAAAGCATCTTACCCTACTGCGAGAAGTGTTTCTTATCTGAGTACTTCATTTATGGGTTATAACCACTAAAGAAAACACCACAAAGCATCATATCCAACTAAGAAGTTTTTCTGATCATAGTGCTTCATTTATGAGTGTAACCTCTCAAGAACACTCTACAAAGCATCATATCTTACTACAGTAAGAGTTTCTTCTCCGAGTACTTCATTTAAGTGTTTTAACCATTCACTAAAACACAACGAAGAAGCATAGATATCATTCTAAGTGCCTCATGTACGACTACTTAATTAAAGAGTGATTCTGATCGGAGTACTTCTTTTATGGGTGGTAACCATTAAATAAAGCATCTCAAGGCACCTTATCCTACTACGAGAAGTGTTTCTTATCTGAGTACTTCATTTTTGGGTGATAACCATAAAAGAAAACACCTCAATGCATCATATCGAACTAAGAAGTGTTTCCGATCATATTGCTTCATTTATGTGTGAAAACTTTCAAGAACACCCTATAAAGCATCATATCATACTACAGTAAGAGTTTCTTCTCCGAGTACTTCATTTAAGTGTTGTAACCATTTACTAAAACACAACGAAGAAGCATAGATACCATTCTAAGTGCTTCACGTAAGAGCACTTAATTTCTGAGTGATTCTGATCAGAGTACTTCATTTATGGGTGGTAACCATTAAATAAAGCATCTCAAAGCATCTTATCCTACTACGAGAAGTGTTTCTTATCTAAGTACTTCATTTATGGGTGATAACCATAAAAGAAAACACCTCAAAGCATCATATCCAACTAAGAAGTGTTTCTGATCATAGTGATTCATTTATGAGTGGTAACCTTTTAATAACACTCTACAAAAGCATCATTTCATACTACAAAAAGAGTTCGTCTCCGAGTACTTCATTTAAGTGTTATAAACGTTCACTAAAACACAACGAAGAAGCATAGATACCATTCTAAGTGCTTCACGTAAGAGCACTTAATTTCTGAGTGATTCTGATTAGAGTACTTCATTTATGGGTGGTAACCATTAAATAAAGCATCTCAAAGCATCTTATCCTACTGCGAGAAGTGTTTCTTATCTGAGTACTTCATTTATGGCTGATAACCATAAAAGAAAACACCACAAAGCATGATATCCTACTAAGAAGTGTTTCTTATCATAGTGCTTCATTTATGAGTGGTAACTTTTCAAGAACACTCTACAAAGCATCATTTCTTACTACAAAAAGATTTTATTCTTCGAGTACATCAGTTAAGTGTTATAAACGTTCACTAAAACACAACGAAAAACATAGATAACACTCAAAGTGCTTCATTTAAGACTACTTAATTTATGAGTGATTCTTATCAGAATACTTCATTTATGGGTGGTAACCATTAAATAAGGAATCTTACCCTACTGCGAGAATTGTTTTTTATCTGCGTACTTCATTTATGAGTGGTAACCTTTCAAGAAAACTCCACAACACATCATATCTTACCACTAGAAGAGTTTCATCTACGAGTACTTCATTTAATTGTTGCAACCATTCACTAAAACACAACGAAGAAGCATCGAGTACCACTCTAAGTGATTCACGTACGGGTACTTAATTTATGAGTGATTCTGATTAGATTACTTAATTTATGGGTGATAACAATTAAATAAAGCATCTCAAAGCATCTTACCCTACTGCGAGAAGTGTTTCTTATCTGAGTACTTCATTTATGGGTTATAACCACTAAAGAAAACACCACAAAGCATCATATCCAACTAAGAAGTTTTTCTGATCATAGTGCTTCATTTATGAGTGTAACCTCTCAAGAACACTCAACAAAGCATCATATCTTACTACAGTAAGAGTTTCTTCTCCGAGTACTTCATTTAAGTGTTTTAACCATTCACTAAAACACAACGAAGAAGCATAGATATCATTCTAAGTGCCTCATGTACGACTACTTAATTAAAGAGTGATTCTGATCGGAGTACTTCTTTTATGGGTGGTAACCATTAAATAAAGCATCTCAAGGCACCTTATCCTACTACGAGAAGTGTTTCTTATCTGAGTACTTCATTTTTGGGTGATAACCATAAAAGAAAACACCTCAATGCATCATATCGAACTAAGAAGTGTTTCCGATCATATTGCTTCATTTATGTGTGAAAACTTTCAAGAACACCCTATAAAGCATCATATCATACTACAGTAAGAGTTTATTCTCCGAGTACTTCATTTAAGTGTTGTAACCATTTACTAAAACACAACGAAGAAGCATAGATACCATTCTAAGTGCTTCACGTAAGAGCACTTAATTTCTGAGTGATTCTGATCAGAGTACTTCATTTATGGGTGGTAACCATTAAATAAAGCATCTCAAAGCATCTTATCCTACTACGAGAAGTGTTTCTTATCTGAGTACTTCATTTATGGGTGATAACCATAAAAGAAAACACCTCAAAGCATCATATCCAACTAAGAAGTGTTTCTGATCATAGTGATTCATTTATGAGTGGTAACCTTTTAATAACACTCTACAAAAGCATCATTTCTTACTACAAAAAGAGTTCGTCTCCGAGTACTTCATTTAAGTGTTATAAACGTTCACTAAAACACAACGAAGAAGCATAGATACCATTCTAAGTGCTTCACGTAAGAGCACTTAATTTCTGAGTGATTCTGATTAGAGTACTTCATTTATGGGTGGTAACCATTAAATAAAGCATCTCAAAGCATCTTATCCTACTGCGAGAAGTGTTTCTTATCTGAGTACTTCATTTATGGCTGATAACCATAAAAGAAAACACCACAAAGCATGATATCCTACTAAGAAGTGTTTCTTATCATAGTGCTTCATTTATGAGTGGTAACTTTTCAAGAACACTCTACAAAGCATTATTTCTTACTACAAAAAGATTTTATTCTTCGAGTACTTCAGTTAAGTGTTATAAACGTTCACTAAAACACAACGAAAAACATAGATAACACTCAAAGTGCTTCATTTAAGACTACTTATTTTATGAGTGATTCTTATCAGAATACTTCATTTATGGGTGGTAACCATTAAATAAGGAATCTTACCCTACTGCGAGAATTGTTTTTTATCTGCGTACTTCATTTATGAGTGCTAACCTTTCAAGAAAACTCCACAACACATCATATCTTACCACTAGAAGAGTTTCATCTACGAGTACTTCATTTAATTGTTGCAACCATTCACTAAAACACAACGAAGAAGCATCGAGTACCACTCTAAGTGATTCACGTACGAGTACTTAATTTATGAGTGATTCTGATTAGATTACTTAATTTATGGGTGATAACAATTAAATAAAGCATCTCAAAGCATCTTACCCTACTGCGAGAAGTGTTTCTTATCTGAGTACTTCATTTATGGGTTATAACCACTAAAGAAAACACCACAAAGCATCATATCCAACTAAGAAGTTTTTCTGATCATAGTGCTTCATTTATGAGTGTAACCTCTCAAGAACACTCTACAAAGCATCATATCTTACTACAGTAAGAGTTTCTTCTCCGAGTACTTCATTTAAGTGTTTTAACCATTCACTAAAACACAACGAAGAAGCATAGATATCATTCTAAGTGCCTCATGTACGACTACTTAATTAAAGAGTGATTCTGATCGGAGTACTTCTTTTATGGGTGGTAACCATTAAATAAAGCATCTCAAGGCACCTTATCCTACTACGAGAAGTGTTTCTTATCTGAGTACTTCATTTTTGGGTGATAACCATAAAAGAAAACACCTCAATGCATCATATCGAACTAAGAAGTGTTTCCGATCATATTGCTTCATTTATGTGTGAAAACTTTCAAGAACACCCTATAAAGCATCATATCATACTACAGTAAGAGTTTCTTCTCCGAGTACTTCATTTAAGTGTTGTAACCATTTACTAAAACACAACGAAGAAGCATAGATACCATTCTAAGTGCTTCACGTAAGAGCACTTAATTTCTGAGTGATTCTGATCAGAGTACTTCATTTATGGGTGGTAACCATTAAATAAAGCATCTCAAAGCATCTTATCCTACTACGAGAAGTGTTTCTTATCTGAGTACTTCATTTATGGGTGATAACCATAAAAGAAAACACCTCAAAGCATCATATCCAACTAAGAAGTGTTTCTGATCATAGTGATTCATTTATGAGTGGTAACCTTTTAATAACACTCTACAAAAGCATCATTTCTTACTACAAAAAGAGTTCGTCTCCGAGTACTTCATTTAAGTGTTATAAACGTTCACTAAAACACAACGAAGAAGCATAGATACCATTCTAAGTGCTTCACGTAAGAGCACTTAATTTCTGAGTGATTCTGATTAGAGTACTTCATTTATGGGTGGTAACCATTAAATAAAGCATCTCAAAGCATCTTATCCTACTGCGAGAAGTGTTTCTTATCTGAGTACTTCATTTATGGCTGATAACCATAAAAGAAAACACCACAAAGCATGATATCCTACTAAGAAGTGTTTCTTATCATAGTGCTTCATTTATGAGTGGTAACTTTTCAAGAACACTCTACAAAGCATTATTTCTTACTACAAAAAGATTTTATTCTTCGAGTACTTCAGTTAAGTGTTATAAACGTTCACTAAAACACAACGAAAAACATAGATAACACTCGAAGTGCTTCATTTAAGACTACTTATTTTATGAGTGATTCTTATCAGAATACTTCATTTATGGGTGGTAACCATTAAATAAGGAATCTTACCCTACTGCGAGAATTGTTTTTTATCTGCGTACTTCATTTATGAGTGCTAACCTTTCAAGAAAACTCCACAACACATCATATCTTACCACTAGAAGAGTTTCATCTACGAGTACTTCATTTAATTGTTGCAACCATTCACTAAAACACAACGAAGAAGCATCGAGTACCACTCTAAGTGATTCACGTACGAGTACTTAATTTATGAGTGATTCTGATTAGATTACTTAATTTATGGGTGATAACAATTAAATAAAGCATCTCAAAGCATCTTACCCTACTGCGAGAAGTGTTTCTTATCTGAGTACTTCATTTATGGGTTATAACCACTAAAGAAAACACCACAAAGCATCATATCCAACTAAGAAGTTTTTCTGATCATAGTGCTTCATTTATGAGTGTAACCTCTCAAGAACACTCTACAAAGCATCATATCTTACTACAGTAAGAGTTTCTTCTCCGAGTACTTCATTTAAGTGTTTTAACCATTCACTAAAACACAACGAAGAAGCATAGATATCATTCTAAGTGCCTCATGTACGACTACTTAATTAAAGAGTGATTCTGATCGGAGTACTTCTTTTATGGGTGGTAACCATTAAATAAAGCATCTCAAGGCACCTTATCCTACTACGAGAAGTGTTTCTTATCTGAGTACTTCATTTTTGGGTGATAACCATAAAAGAAAACACCTCAATGCATCATATCGAACTAAGAAGTGTTTCCGATCATATTGCTTCATTTATGTGTGAAAACTTTCAAGAACACCCTATAAAGCATCATATCATACTACAGTAAGAGTTTCTTCTCCGAGTACTTCATTTAAGTGTTGTAACCATTTACTAAAACACAACGAAGAAGCATAGATACCATTCTAAGTGCTTCACGTAAGAGCACTTAATTTCTGAGTGATTCTGATCAGAGTACTTCATTTATGGGTGGTAACCATTAAATAAAGCATCTCAAAGCATCTTATCCTACTACGAGAAGTGTTTCTTATCTGAGTACTTCATTTATGGGTGATAACCATAAAAGAAAACACCTCAAAGCATCATATCCAACTAAGAAGTGTTTCTGATCATAGTGATTCATTTATGAGTGGTAACCTTTTAATAACACTCTACAAAAGCATCATTTCTTACTACAAAAAGAGTTCGTCTCCGAGTACTTCATTTAAGTGTTATAAACGTTCACTAAAACACAACGAAGAAGCATAGATACCATTCTAAGTGCTTCACGTAAGAGCACTTAATTTCTGAGTGATTCTGATTAGAGTACTTCATTTATGGGTGGTAACCATTAAATAAAGCATCTCAAAGCATCTTATCCTACTGCGAGAAGTGTTTCTTATCTGAGTACTTCATTTATGGCTGATAACCATAAAAGAAAACACCACAAAGCATGATATCCTACTAAGAAGTGTTTCTTATCATAGTGCTTCATTTATGAGTGGTAACTTTTCAAGAACACTCTACAAAGCATTATTTCTTACTACAAAAAGATTTTATTCTTCGAGTACTTCAGTTAAGTGTTATAAACGTTCACTAAAACACAACGAAAAACATAGATAACACTCGAAGTGCTTCATTTAAGACTACTTATTTTATGAGTGATTCTTATCAGAATACTTCATTTATGGGTGGTAACCATTAAATAAGGAATCTTACCCTACTGCGAGAATTGTTTTTTATCTGCGTACTTCATTTATGAGTGCTAACCTTTCAAGAAAACTCCACAACACATCATATCTTACCACTAGAAGAGTTTCATCTACGAGTACTTCATTTAATTGTTGCAACCATTCACTAAAACACAACGAAGAAGCATCGAGTACCACTCTAAGTGATTCACGTACGAGTACTTAATTTATGAGTGATTCTGATTAGATTACTTAATTTATGGGTGATAACAATTAAATAAAGCATCTCAAAGCATCTTACCCTACTGCGAGAAGTGTTTCTTATCTGAGTACTTCATTTATGGGTTATAACCACTAAAGAAAACACCACAAAGCATCATATCCAACTAAGAAGTTTTTCTGATCATAGTGCTTCATTTATGAGTGTAACCTCTCAAGAACACTCTACAAAGCATCATATCTTACTACAGTAAGAGTTTCTTCTCCGAGTACTTCATTTAAGTGTTTTAACCATTCACTAAAACACAACGAAGAAGCATAGATATCATTCTAAGTGCCTCATGTACGACTACTTAATTAAAGAGTGATTCTGATCGGAGTACTTCTTTTATGGGTGGTAACCATTAAATAAAGCATCTCAAGGCACCTTATCCTACTACGAGAAGTGTTTCTTATCTGAGTACTTCATTTTTGGGTGATAACCATAAAAGAAAACACCTCAATGCATCATATCGAACTAAGAAGTGTTTCCGATCATATTGCTTCATTTATGTGTGAAAACTTTCAAGAACACCCTATAAAGCATCATATCATACTACAGTAAGAGTTTCTTCTCCGAGTACTTCATTTAAGTGTTGTAACCATTTACTAAAACACAACGAAGAAGCATAGATACCATTCTAAGTGCTTCACGTAAGAGCACTTAATTTCTGAGTGATTCTGATCAGAGTACTTCATTTATGGGTGGTAACCATTAAATAAAGCATCTCAAAGCATCTTATCCTACTACGAGAAGTGTTTCTTATCTGAGTACTTCATTTATGGGTGATAACCATAAAAGAAAACACCTCAAAGCATCATATCCAACTAAGAAGTGTTTCTGATCATAGTGATTCATTTATGAGTGGTAACCTTTTAATAACACTCTACAAAAGCATCATTTCTTACTACAAAAAGAGTTCGTCTCCGAGTACTTCATTTAAGTGTTATAAACGTTCACTAAAACACAACGAAGAAGCATAGATACCATTCTAAATGCTTCACGTAAGAGCACTTAATTTCTGAGTGATTCTGATTAGAGTACTTCATTTATGGGTGGTAACCATTAAATAAAGCATCTCAAAGCATCTTATCCTACTGCGAGAAGTGTTTCTTATCTGAGTACTTCATTTATGGCTGATAACCATAAAAGAAAACACCACAAAGCATGATATCCTACTAAGAAGTGTTTCTTATCATAGTGCTTCATTTATGAGTGGTAACTTTTCAAGAACACTCTACAAAGCATCATTTCTTACTACAAAAAGATTTTATTCTTCGAGTACTTCAGTTAAGTGTTATAAACGTTCACTAAAACACAACGAAAAACATAGATAACACTCAAAGTGCTTCATTTAAGACTACTTAATTTATGAGTGATTCTTATCAGAATACTTCATTTATGGGTGGTAACCATTAAATAAGGAATCTTACCCTACTGCGAGAATTGTTTTTTATCTGCGTACTTCATTTATGAGTGGTAACCTTTCAAGAAAACTCCACAACACATCATATCTTACCACTAGAAGAGTTTCATCTACGAGTACTTCATTTAATTGTTGCAACCATTTACTAAAACACAACGAAGAAGCATCGAGTACCACTCTAAGTGATTAACGTACGAGTACTTAATTTATGAGTGATTCTGATTAGATTACTTAATTTATGGGTGATAACAATTAAATAAAGCATCTCAAAGCATCTTACCCTACTGCGAGAAGTGTTTCTTATCTGAGTACTTCATTTATGGGTTATAACCACTAAAGAAAACACCACAAAGCATCATATCCAACTAAGAAGTTTTTCTGATCATAGTGCTTCATTTATGAGTGTAACCTTTCAAGAACACTCTACAAAGCATCATATCTTACTACAGTAAGAGTTTCTTCTCCGAGTACTTCATTTAAGTGTTTTAACCATTCACTAAAACACAACGAAGAAGCATAGATATCATTCTAAGTGCCTCATGTACGACTACTTAATTAAAGAGTGATTCTGATCGGAGTACTTCTTTTATGGGTGGTAACCATTAAATAAAGCATCTCAAGGCACCTTATCCTACTACGAGAAGTGTTTCTTATCTGAGTACTTCATTTTTGGGTGATAACCATAAAAGAAAACACCTCAATGCATCATATCGAACTAAGAAGTGTTTCCGATCATATTGCTTCATTTATGTGTGAAAACTTTCAAGAACACCCTATAAAGCATCATATCATACTACAGTAAGAGTTTCTTCTCCGAGTACTTCATTTAAGTGTTGTAACCATTTACTAAAACACAACGAAGAAGCATAGATACCACTCTAAGTGCTTCACGTAAGAGCACTTAATTTCTGAGTGATTCTGATCAGAGTACTTCATTTATGGGTGGTAACCATTAAATAAAGCATCTCAAAGCATCTTATCCTACTACGAGAAGTGTTTCTTATCTGAGTACTTCATTTATGGGTGATAACCATAAAAGAAAACACCTCAAAGCATCATATCCAACTAAGAAGTGTTTCTGATCATAGTGATTCATTTATGAGTGGTAACCTTTTAATAACACTCTACAAAAGCATCATTTCTTACTACAAAAAGAGTTCGTCTCCGAGTACTTCATTTAAGTGTTATAAACGTTCACTAAAACACAACGAAGAAGCATAGATACCATTCTAAGTGCTTCACGTAAGAGCACTTAATTTCTGAGTGATTCTGATTAGAGTACTTCATTTATGGGTGGTAACCATTAAATAAAGCATCTCAAAGCATCTTATCCTACTGCGAGAAGTGTTTCTTATCTGAGTACTTCATTTATGGCTGATAACCATAAAAGAAAACACCACAAAGCATGATATCCTACTAAGAAGTGTTTCTTATCATAGTGCTTCATTTATGAGTGGTAACTTTTCAAGAACACTCTACAAAGCATCATTTCTTACTACAAAAAGATTTTATTCTTCGAGTACTTCAGTTAAGTGTTATAAACGTTCACTAAAACACAACGAAAAACATAGATAACACTCAAAGTGCTTCATTTAAGACTACTTAATTTATGAGTGATTCTTATCAGAATACTTCATTTATGGGTGGTAACCATTAAATAAGGAATCTTACCCTACTGCGAGAATTGTTTTTTATCTGCGTACTTCATTTATGAGTGGTAACCTTTCAAGAAAACTCCACAACACATCATATCTTACCACTAGAAGAGTTTCATCTACGAGTACTTCATTTAATTGTTGCAACCATTCACTAAAACACAACGAAGAAGCATCGAGTACCACTCTAAGTGATTCACGTACGAGTACTTAATTTATGAGTGATTCTGATTAGATTACTTAATTTATGGGTGATAACAATTAAATAAAGCATCTCAAAGCATCTTACCCTACTGCGAGAAGTGTTTCTTATCTGAGTACTTCATTTATGGGTTATAACCACTAAAGAAAACACCACAAAGAATCATATCCAACTAAGAAGTTTTTCTGATCATAGTGCTTCATTTATGAGTGTAACCTTTCAAGAACACTCTACAAAGCATCATATCTTACTACAGTAAGAGTTTCTTCTCCGAGTACTTCATTTAAGTGTTTTAACCATTCACTAAAACACAACGAAGAAGCAAAGATATCATTCTAAGTGCCTCATGTACGACTACTTAATTAAAGAGTGATTCTGATCGGAGTACTTCTTTTATGGGTGGTAACCATTAAATAAAGCATCTCAAGGCACCTTATCCTACTACGAGAAGTGTTTCTTATCTGAGTACTTCATTTTTGGGTGATAACCATAAAAGAAAACACCTCAATGCATCATATCGAACTAAGAAGTGTTTCCGATCATATTGCTTCATTTATGTGTGAAAACTTTCAAGAACACCCTATAAAGCATCATATCATACTACAGTAAGAGTTTCTTCTCCGAGTACTTCATTTAAGTGTTGTAACCATTTACTAAAACACAACGAAGAAGCATAGATACCATTCTAAGTGCTTCACGTAAGAGCACTTAATTTCTGAGTGATTCTGATCAGAGTACTTCATTTATGGGTGGTAACCATTAAATAAAGCATCTCAAAGCATCTTATCCTACTACGAGAAGTGTTTCTTATCTGAGTACTTCATTTATGGGTGATAACCATAAAAGAAAACACCTCAAAGCATCATATCCAACTAAGAAGTGTTTCTGATCATAGTGATTCATTTATGAGTGGTAACCTTTTAATAACACTCTACAAAGCATCATATCTTACTACAGTAAGAGTTTCTTCTCCGAGTACTTCATTTAAGTGTTTTAACCATTCACTAAAACACAACGAAGAAGCATAGATATCATTCTAAGTGCCTCATGTACGACTACTTAATTAAAGAGTGATTTTGATCAGAGTACTTCTTTTATGGGTGGTAACCATTAAATAAAGCATCTCAAGGCACCTTATCCTACTACGAGAAGTGTTTCTTATCTGAGTACTTCATTTTTGGGTGATAACCATAAAAGAAAACACCTCAATGCATCATATCGAACTAAGAAGTGTTTCCGATCATATTGCTTCATTTATGTGTGAAAACTTTCAAGAACACCCTATAAAACATCATATCATACTACAGTAAGAGTTTCTTCTCCGAGTACTTCATCTATGTGTTGTAACCATTTACTAAAACACAACGAAGAAGCATAGATACCATTCTAAGTGCTTCACGTAAGAGCACTTAATTTCTGAGTGATTCTGATCAGAGTACTTCATTTATGGGTGGTAACCATTAAATAAAGCATCTCAAAGCATCTTATCCTACTACGAGAAGTGTTTCTTATCTGAGTACTTCATTTATGGGTGATAACCATAAAAGAAAACACCTCAAAGCATCATATCCAACTAAGAAGTGTTTCTGATCATAGTGATTCATTTATGAGTGGTAACCTTTTAATAACACTCTACAAAGCATCATTTCTTACTACAAAAAGAGTTCGTCTCCGAGTACTTCATTTAAGTGTTATAAACGTTCACTAAAACACAACGAAGAAGCATAGATACCATTCTAAGTGCTTCACGTAAGAGCACTTAATTTCTGAGTGATTCTGATTAGAGTACTTCATTTATGGGTGGTAACCATTAAATAAAGCATCTCAAAGCATCTTATCCTACTGCGAGAAGTGTTTCTTATCTGAGTACTTCATTTATGGCTGATAACCATAAAAGAAAACACCACAAAGCATGATATCCTACTAAGAAGTGTTTCTTATCATAGTGCTTCATTTATGAGTGGTAACTTTTCAAGAACACTCTACAAAGCATCATTTCTTACTACAAAAAGATTTTATTCTTCGAGTACTTCAGTTAAGTGTTATAAACGTTTCACTAAAACACAACGAAAAACATAGATAACACTCAAAGTGCTTCATTTAAGACTACTTAATTTATGAGTGATTCTTATCAGAATACTTCATTTATGGGTGGTAACCATTAAATAAGGAATCTTACCCTACTGCGAGAATTGTTTTTTATCTGCGTACTTCATTTATGAGTGGTAACCTTTCAAGAAAACTCCACAACACATCATATCTTACCACTAGAAGAGTTTCATCTACGAGTACTTCATTTAATTGTTGCAACCATTCACTAAAACACAACGAAGAAGCATCGAGTACCACTCTAAGTGATTCACGTACGAGTACTTAATTTATGAGTGATTCTTATTAGATTACTTAATTTATGGGTGATAACAATTAAATAAAGCATCTCAAAGCATCTTACCCTACTGCGAGAAGTGTTTCTTATCTGAGTACTTCATTTATGGGTTATAACCACTAAAGAAAACACCACAAAGAATCATATCCAACTAAGAAGTTTTTCTGATCATAGTGCTTCATTTATGAGTGTAACCTTTCAAGAACACTCTACAAAGCATCATATCTTACTACAGTAAGAGTTTCTTCTCCGAGTACTTCATTTAAGTGTTTTAACCATTCACTAAAACACAACGAAGAAGCAAAGATATCATTCTAAGTGCCTCATGTACGACTACTTAATTAAAGAGTGATTCTGATCGGAGTACTTCTTTTATGGGTGGTAACCATTAAATAAAGCATCTCAAGGCACCTTATCCTACTACGAGAAGTGTTTCTTATCTGAGTACTTCATTTTTGGGTGATAACCATAAAAGAAAACACCTCAATGCATCATATCGAACTAAGAAGTGTTTCCGATCATATTGCTTCATTTATGTGTGAAAACTTTCAAGAACACCCTATAAAGCATCATATCATACTACAGTAAGAGTTTCTTCTCCGAGTACTTCATTTAAGTGTTGTAACCATTTACTAAAACACAACGAAGAAGCATAGATACCATTCTAAGTGCTTCACGTAAGAGCACTTAATTTCTGAGTGATTCTGATCAGAGTACTTCATTTATGGGTGGTAACCATTAAATAAAGCATCTCAAAGCATCTTATCCTACTACGAGAAGTGTTTCTTATCTGAGTACTTCATTTATGGGTGATAACCATAAAAGAAAACACCTCAAAGCATCATATCCAACTAAGAAGTGTTTCTGATCATAGTGATTCATTTATGAGTGGTAACCTTTTAATAACACTCTACAAAAGCATCATTTCTTACTACAAAAAGAGTTCGTCTCCGAGTACTTCATTTAAGTGTTATAAACGTTCACTAAAACACAACGAAGAAGCATAGATACCATTCTAAGTGCTTCACGTAAGAGCACTTAATTTCTGAGTGATTCTGATTAGAGTACTTCATTTATGGGTGGTAACCATTAAATAAAGCATCTCAAAGCATCTTATCCTACTGCGAGAAGTGTTTCTTATCTGAGTACTTCATTTATGGCTGATAACCATAAAAGAAAACACCACAAAGCATGATATCCTACTAAGAAGTGTTTCTTATCATAGTGCTTCATTTATGAGTGGTAACTTTTCAAGAACACTCTACAAAGCATCATTTCTTACTACAAAAAGATTTTATTCTTCGAGTACTTCAGTTAAGTGTTATAAACGTTCACTAAAACACAACGAAAAACATAGATAACACTCAAAGTGCTTCATTTAAGACTACTTAATTTATGAGTGATTCTTATCAGAATACTTCATTTATGGGTGGTAACCATTAAATAAGGAATCTTACCCTACTGCGAGAATTGTTTTTTATCTGCGTACTTCATTTATGAGTGGTAACCTTTCAAGAAAACTCCACAACACATCATATCTTACCACTAGAAGAGTTTCATCTACGAGTACTTCATTTAATTATTGCAACCATTCACTAAAACACAACGAAGAAGCATCGAGTACCACTCTAAGTGATTCACGTACGAGTACTTAATTTATGAGTGATTCTTATTAGATTACTTAATTTATGGGTGATAACAATTAAATAAAGCATCTCAAAGCATCTTACCCTACTGCGAGAAGTGTTTCTTATCTGAGTACTTCATTTATGGGTTATAACCACTAAAGAAAACACCACAAAGAATCATATCCAACTAAGAAGTTTTTCTGATCATAGTGCTTCATTTATGAGTGTAACCTTTCAAGAACACTCTACAAAGCATCATATCTTACTACAGTAAGAGTTTCTTCTCCGAGTACTTCATTTAAGTGTTTTAACCATTCACTAAAACACAACGAAGAAGCATAGATATCATTCTAAGTGCCTCATGTACGACTACTTAATTAAAGAGTGATTTTGATCAGAGTACTTCTTTTATGGGTGGTAACCATTAAATAAAGCATCTCAAGGCACCTTATCCTACTACGAGAAGTGTTTCTTATCTGAGTACTTCATTTTTGGGTGATAACCATAAAAGAAAACACCTCAATGCATCATATCGAACTAAGAAGTGTTTCCGATCATATTGCTTCATTTATGTGTGAAAACTTTCAAGAACACCCTATAAAACATCATATCATACTACAGTAAGAGTTTCTTCTCCGAGTACTTCATCTATGTGTTGTAACCATTTACTAAAACACAACGAAGAAGCATAGATACCATTCTAAGTGCTTCACGTAAGAGCACTTAATTTCTGAGTGATTCTGATCAGAGTACTTCATTTATGGGTGGTAACCATTAAATAAAGCATCTCAAAGCATCTTATCCTACTACGAGAAGTGTTTCTTATCTGAGTACTTCATTTATGGGTGATAACCATAAAAGAAAACACCTCAAAGCATCATATCCAACTAAGAAGTGTTTCTGATCATAGTGATTCATTTATGAGTGGTAACCTTTTAATAACACTCTACAAAGCATCATTTCTTACTACAAAAAGAGTTCGTCTCCGAGTACTTCATTTAAGTGTTATAAACGTTCACTAAAACACAACGAAGAAGCATAGATACCATTCTAAGTGCTTCACGTAAGAGCACTTAATTTCTGAGTGATTCTGATTAGAGTACTTCATTTATGGGTGGTAACCATTAAATAAAGCATCTCAAAGCATCTTATCCTACTGCGAGAAGTGTTTCTTATCTGAGTACTTCATTTATGGCTGATAACCATAAAAGAAAACACCACAAAGCATGATATCCTACTAAGAAGTGTTTCTTATCATAGTGCTTCATTTATGAGTGGTAACTTTTCAAGAACACTCTACAAAGCATCATTTCTTACTACAAAAAGATTTTATTCTTCGAGTACTTCAGTTAAGTGTTATAAACGTTTCACTAAAACACAACGAAAAACATAGATAACACTCAAAGTGCTTCATTTAAGACTACTTAATTTATGAGTGATTCTTATCAGAATACTTCATTTATGGGTGGTAACCATTAAATAAGGAATCTTACCCTACTGCGAGAATTGTTTTTTATCTGCGTACTTCATTTATGAGTGGTAACCTTTCAAGAAAACTCCACAACACATCATATCTTACCACTAGAAGAGTTTCATCTACGAGTACTTCATTTAATTGTTGCAACCATTCACTAAAACACAACGAAGAAGCATCGAGTACCACTCTAAGTGATTCACGTACGAGTACTTAATTTATGAGTGATTCTTATTAGATTACTTAATTTATGGGTGATAACAATTAAATAAAGCATCTCAAAGCATCTTACCCTACTGCGAGAAGTGTTTCTTATCTGAGTACTTCATTTATGGGTTATAACCACTAAAGAAAACACCACAAAGCATCATATCCAACTAAGAAGTTTTTCTGATCATAGTGCTTCATTTATGAGTGTAACCTCTCAAGAACACTCTACAAAGCATCATATCTTACTACAGTAAGAGTTTCTTCTCCGAGTACTTCATTTAAGTGTTTTAACCATTCACTAAAACACAACGAAGAAGCATTGATATCATTCTAAGTGCCTCATGTACGACTACTTAATTAAAGAGTGATTCTGATCGGAGTACTTCTTTTATGGGTGGTAACCATTAAATAAAGCATCTCAAGGCACCTTATCCTACTACGAGAAGTGTTTCTTATCTGAGTACTTCATTTTTGGGTGATAACCATAAAAGAAAACACCTCAATGCATCATATCGAACTAAGAAGTGTTTCCGATCATATTGCTTCATTTATGTGTGAAAACTTTCAAGAACACCCTATAAAACATCATATCATACTACAGTAAGAGTTTCTTCTCCGAGTACTTCATCTATGTGTTGTAACCATTTACTAAAACACAACGAAGAAGCATAGATACCATTCTAAGTGCTTCACGTAAGAGCACTTAATTTCTGAGTGATTCTGATCAGAGTACTTCATTTATGGGTGGTAACCATTAAATAAAGCATCTCAAAGCATCTTATCCTACTACGAGAAGTGTTTCTTATCTGAGTACTTCATTTATGGGTGATAACCATAAAAGAAAACACCTCAAAGCATCATATCCAACTAAGAAGTGTTTCTGATCATAGTGATTCATTTATGAGTGGTAACCTTTTAATAACACTCTACAAAGCATCATTTCTTACTACAAAAAGAGTTCGTCTCCGAGTACTTCATTTAAGTGTTATAAACGTTCACTAAAACACAACGAAGAAGCATAGATACCATTCTAAGTGCTTCACGTAAGAGCACTTAATTTCTGAGTGATTCTGATTAGAGTACTTCATTTATGGGTGGTAACCATTAAATAAAGCATCTCAAAGCATCTTATCCTACTGCGAGAAGTGTTTCTTATCTGAGTACTTCATTTATGGCTGATAACCATAAAAGAAAACACCACAAAGCATGATATCCTACTAAGAAGTGTTTCTTATCATAGTGCTTCATTTATGAGTGGTAACTTTTCAAGAACACTCTACAAAGCATCATTTCTTACTACAAAAAGATTTTATTCTTCGAGTACTTCAGTTAAGTGTTATAAACGTTTCACTAAAACACAACGAAAAACATAGATAACACTCAAAGTGCTTCATTTAAGACTACTTAATTTATGAGTGATTCTTATCAGAATACTTCATTTATGGGTGGTAACCATTAAATAAGGAATCTTACCCTACTGCGAGAATTGTTTTTTATCTGCGTACTTCATTTATGAGTGGTAACCTTTCAAGAAAACTCCACAACACATCATATCTTACCACTAGAAGAGTTTCATCTACGAGTACTTCATTTAATTGTTGCAACCATTCACTAAAACACAACGAAGAAGCATCGAGTACCACTCTAAGTGATTCACGTACGAGTACTTAATTTATGAGTGATTCTTATTAGATTACTTAATTTATGGGTGATAACAATTAAATAAAGCATCTCAAAGCATCTTACCCTACTGCGAGAAGTGTTTCTTATCTGAGTACTTCATTTATGGGTTATAACCACTAAAGAAAACACCACAAAGCATCATATCCAACTAAGAAGTTTTTCTGATCATAGTGCTTCATTTATGAGTGTAACCTCTCAAGAACACTCTACAAAGCATCATATCTTACTACAGTAAGAGTTTCTTCTCCGAGTACTTCATTTAAGTGTTTTAACCATTCACTAAAACACAACGAAGAAGCATTGATATCATTCTAAGTGCCTCATGTACGACTACTTAATTAAAGAGTGATTCTGATCGGAGTACTTCTTTTATGGGTGGTAACCATTAAATAAAGCATCTCAAGGCACCTTATCCTACTACGAGAAGTGTTTCTTATCTGAGTACTTCATTTTTGGGTGATAACCATAAAAGAAAACACCTCAATGCATCATATCGAACTAAGAAGTGTTTCCGATCATATTGCTTCATTTATGTGTGAAAACTTTCAAGAACACCCTATAAAACATCATATCATACTACAGTAAGAGTTTCTTCTCCGAGTACTTCATCTATGTGTTGTAACCATTTACTAAAACACAACGAAGAAGCATAGATACCATTCTAAGTGCTTCACGTAAGAGCACTTAATTTCTGAGTGATTCTGATCAGAGTACTTCATTTATGGGTGGTAACCATTAAATAAAGCATCTCAAAGCATCTTATCCTACTACGAGAAGTGTTTCTTATCTGAGTACTTCATTTATGGGTGATAACCATAAAAGAAAACACCTCAAAGCATCATATCCAACTAAGAAGTGTTTCTGATCATAGTGATTCATTTATGAGTGGTAACCTTTTAATAACACTCTACAAAGCATCATTTCTTACTACAAAAAGAGTTCGTCTCCGAGTACTTCATTTAAGTGTTATAAACGTTCACTAAAACACAACGAAGAAGCATAGATACCATTCTAAGTGCTTCACGTAAGAGCACTTAATTTCTGAGTGATTCTGATTAGAGTACTTCATTTATGGGTGGTAACCATTAAATAAAGCATCTCAAAGCATCTTATCCTACTGCGAGAAGTGTTTCTTATCTGAGTACTTCATTTATGGCTGATAACCATAAAAGAAAACACCACAAAGCATGATATCCTACTAAGAAGTGTTTCTTATCATAGTGCTTCATTTATGAGTGGTAACTTTTCAAGAACACTCTACAAAGCATCATTTCTTACTACAAAAAGATTTTATTCTTCGAGTACTTCAGTTAAGTGTTATAAACGTTTCACTAAAACACAACGAAAAACATAGATAACACTCAAAGTGCTTCATTTAAGACTACTTAATTTATGAGTGATTCTTATCAGAATACTTCATTTATGGGTGGTAACCATTAAATAAGGAATCTTACCCTACTGCGAGAATTGTTTTTTATCTGCGTACTTCATTTATGAGTGGTAACCTTTCAAGAAAACTCCACAACACATCATATCTTACCACTAGAAGAGTTTCATCTACGAGTACTTCATTTAATTGTTGCAACCATTCACTAAAACACAACGAAGAAGCATCGAGTACCACTCTAAGTGATTCACGTACGAGTACTTAATTTATGAGTGATTCTTATTAGATTACTTAATTTATGGGTGATAACAATTAAATAAAGCATCTCAAAGCATCTTACCCTACTGCGAGAAGTGTTTCTTACCTGAGTACTTCATTTATGGGTTATAACCACTAAAGAAAACACCACAAAGCATCATATCCAACTAAGAAGTTTTTCTGATCATAGTGCTTCATTTATGAGTGTAACCTTTCAAGAACACTCTACAAAGCATCATATCTTACTACAGTAAGAGTTTCTTCTCCGAGTACTTCATTTAAGTGTTTTAACCATTCACTAAAACACAACGAAGAAGCATAGATATCATTCTAAGTGCCTCATGTACGACTACTTAATTAAAGAGTGATTTTGATCAGAGTACTTCTTTTATGGGTGGTAACCATTAAATAAAGCATCTCAAGGCACCTTATCCTACTACGAGAAGTGTTTCTTATCTGAGTACTTCATTTTTGGGTGATAACCATAAAAGAAAACACCTCAATGCATCATATCGAACTAAGAAGTGTTTCCGATCATATTGCTTCATTTATGTGTGAAAACTTTCAAGAACACCCTATAAAACATCATATCATACTACAGTAAGAGTTTCTTCTCCGAGTACTTCATCTATGTGTTGTAACCATTTACTAAAACACAACGAAGAAGCATAGATACCATTCTAAGTGCTTCACGTAAGAGCACTTAATTTCTGAGTGATTCTGATCAGAGTACTTCATTTATGGGTGGTAACCATTAAATAAAGCATCTCAAAGCATCTTATCCTACTACGAGAAGTGTTTCTTATCTGAGTACTTCATTTATGGGTGATAACCATAAAAGAAAACACCTCAAAGCATCATATCCAACTAAGAAGTGTTTCTGATCATAGTGATTCATTTATGAGTGGTAACCTTTTAATAACACTCTACAAAGCATCATTTCTTACTACAAAAAGAGTTCGTCTCCGAGTACTTCATTTAAGTGTTATAAACGTTCACTAAAACACAACGAAGAAGCATAGATACCATTCTAAGTGCTTCACGTAAGAGCACTTAATTTCTGAGTGATTCTGATTAGAGTACTTCATTTATGGGTGGTAACCATTAAATAAAGCATCTCAAAGCATCTTATCCTACTGCGAGAAGTGTTTCTTATCTGAGTACTTCATTTATGGCTGATAACCATAAAAGAAAACACCACAAAGCATGATATCCTACTAAGAAGTGTTTCTTATCATAGTGCTTCATTTATGAGTGGTAACTTTTCAAGAACACTCTACAAAGCATCATTTCTTACTACAAAAAGATTTTATTCTTCGAGTACTTCAGTTAAGTGTTATAAACGTTTCACTAAAACACAACGAAAAACATAGATAACACTCAAAGTGCTTCATTTAAGACTACTTAATTTATGAGTGATTCTTATCAGAATACTTCATTTATGGGTGGTAACCATTAAATAAGGAATCTTACCCTACTGCGAGAATTGTTTTTTATCTGCGTACTTCATTTATGAGTGGTAACCTTTCAAGAAAACTCCACAACACATCATATCTTACCACTAGAAGAGTTTCATCTACGAGTACTTCATTTAATTGTTGCAACCATTCACTAAAACACAACGAAGAAGCATCGAGTACCACTCTAAGTGATTCACGTACGAGTACTTAATTTATGAGTGATTCTTATTAGATTACTTAATTTATGGGTGATAACAATTAAATAAAGCATCTCAAAGCATCTTACCCTACTGCGAGAAGTGTTTCTTATCTGAGTACTTCATTTATGGGTTATAACCACTAAAGAAAACACCACAAAGCATCATATCCAACTAAGAAGTTTTTCTGATCATAGTGCTTCATTTATGAGTGTAACCTTTCAAGAACACTCTACAAAGCATCATATCTTACTACAGTAAGAGTTTCTTCTCCGAGTACTTCATTTAAGTGTTTTAACCATTCACTAAAACACAACGAAGAAGCATAGATATCATTCTAAGTGCCTCATGTACGACTACTTAATTAAAGAGTGATTTTGATCAGAGTACTTCTTTTATGGGTGGTAACCATTAAATAAAGCATCTCAAGGCACCTTATCCTACTACGAGAAGTGTTTCTTATCTGAGTACTTCATTTTTGGGTGATAACCATAAAAGAAAACACCTCAATGCATCATATCGAACTAAGAAGTGTTTCCGATCATATTGCTTCATTTATGTGTGAAAACTTTCAAGAACACCCTATAAAACATCATATCATACTACAGTAAGAGTTTCTTCTCCGAGTACTTCATCTATGTGTTGTAACCATTTACTAAAACACAACGAAGAAGCATAGATACCATTCTAAGTGCTTCACGTAAGAGCACTTAATTTCTGAGTGATTCTGATCAGAGTACTTCATTTATGGGTGGTAACCATTAAATAAAGCATCTCAAAGCATCTTATCCTACTACGAGAAGTGTTTCTTATCTGAGTACTTCATTTATGGGTGATAACCATAAAAGAAAACACCTCAAAGCATCATATCCAACTAAGAAGTGTTTCTGATCATAGTGATTCATTTATGAGTGGTAACCTTTTAATAACACTCTACAAAGCATTATTTCTTACTACAAAAAGAGTTCGTCTCCGAGTACTTCATTTAAGTGTTATAAACGTTCACTAAAACACAACGAAGAAGCATAGATACCATTCTAAGTGCTTCACGTAAGAGCACTTAATTTCTGAGTGATTCTGATTAGAGTACTTCATTTATGGGTGGTAACCATTAAATAAAGCATCTCAAAGCATCTTATCCTACTGCGAGAAGTGTTTCTTATCTGAGTACTTCATTTATGGCTGATAACCATAAAAGAAAACACCACAAAGCATGATATCCTACTAAGAAGTGTTTCTTATCATAGTGCTTCATTTATGAGTGGTAACTTTTCAAGAACACTCTACAAAGCATCATTTCTTACCACAAAAAGATTTTATTCTTCGAGTACTTCAGTTAAGTGTTATAAACGTTCACTAAAACACAACGAAAAACATAGATAACACTCAAAGTGCTTCATTTAAGACTACTTAATTTATGAGTGATTCTTATCAGAATACTTCATTTATGGGTGGTAACCATTAAATAAGGAATCTTACCCTACTGCGAGAATTGTTTTTTATCTGCGTACTTCATTTATGGGTGGTAACCATTAAATAAAGCATCTCAAAGCATCTTATCCTACTACGAGAAGTGTTTCTTATCTGAGTACTTCATTTATGGGTGATAACCATAAAACAAAACACGTCAAAGCATCATATCCAACTAAGAAGTGTTTCTGATCATAGTGATTCATTTATGAGTGGTAACCTTTTAATAACACTCTACAAAGCATCATTTCTTACTACAAAAAGAGTTCGTCTCCGAGTACTTCATTTAAGTGTTATAAACGTTCACTAAAACACAACGAAGAAGCATAGATACCATTCTAAGTGCTTCACGTAAGAGCACTTAATTTCTGAGTGATTCTGATTAGAGTACTTCATTTATGGGTGGTAACCATTAAATAAAGCATCTCAAAGCATCTTATCCTACTGCGAGAAGTGTTTCTTATCTGAGTACTTCATTTATGGCTGATAACCATAAAAGAAAACACCACAAAGCATGATATCCAACTAAGAAGTGTTTCTTTTCATAGTGCTTCATTTATGAGTGGTAACTTTTCAAAACACTCTACAAAGCATCATTTCTTACTACAAAAAGATTTTATTCTTCGAGTACTTCAGTTAAGTGTTATAAACGTTCACTAAAACACAACGAAAAACATAGATAACACTCAAAGTGCTTCATTTAAGACTACTTAATTTATGAGTGATTCTTATCAGAATACTTCATTTATGGGTGGTAACCATTAAATAAGGAATCTTACCCTACTGCGAGAATTGTTTTTTATCTGCGTACTTCATTTATGAGTGGTAACCTTTCAAGAAAACTCCACAACACATCATATCTTACCACTAGAAGAGTTTCATCTACGAGTACTTCATTTAATTGTTGCAACCATTCACTAAAACACAACGAAGAAGCATCGAGTACCACTCTAAGTGATTCACGTACGAGTACTTAATTTATGAGTGATTCTTATTAGATTACTTAATTTATGGGTGATAACAATTAAATAAAGCATCTCAAAGCATCTTACCCTACTGCGAGAAGTGTTTCTTATCTGAGTACTTCATTTATGGGTTATAACCACTAAAGAAAACACCACAAAGCATCATATCCAACTAAGAAGTTTTTCTGATCATAGTGCTTCATTTATGAGTGTAACCTTTCAAGAACACTCTACAAAGCATCATATCTTACTACAGTAAGAGTTTCTTCTCCGAGTAATTCATTTAAGTGTTTTAACCATTCACTAAAACAAAACGAAGAAGCATAGATATCATTCTAAGTGCCTCATGTACGACTACTTAATTAAAGAGTGATTCTGATCAGAGTACTTCTTTTATGGGTGGTAACCATTAAATAAAGCATCTCAAAGCATCTTACCCTACTGCGAGAAGTGTTTCTAATCTGAGTACATCATTTATGGGTTATAAC
This sequence comes from Eleocharis quinqueflora, assembly GCA_964058865.1. Taxonomy (NCBI): domain Eukaryota; kingdom Viridiplantae; phylum Streptophyta; class Magnoliopsida; order Poales; family Cyperaceae; genus Eleocharis; species Eleocharis quinqueflora. The sequence goes on along the minus strand of CAXKVX010000175.1, from coordinate 252,448 downwards.
CACCAAAGAAAACACCACAAAACATCATATCCAACTAAGAAGTTTTTTTGATCATAGTGCTTCATTTATGAGTGTACCCTTTCAAGAACACTCTACAAAGCATCATATCTTACTACAGTAAGAGTTTCTTCTCCGAGTACTTCATTTAAGTGTTTTAACCATTCACTAAAACAAAACGAAGAAGCATAGATATCATTCTAAGTGCCTCATGTACGACTACTTAATTAAAGAGTGATTCTGATCAGAGTACTTCTTTTATGGGTGGTAACCATTAAATAAAGCATCTCAAGGCACCTTATCCTACTACGAGAAGTGTTTCTTATCTGAGTACTTCATTTTTGGGTGATAACCATAAAAGAAAACACCTCAATGCATCATATCGAACTAAGAAGTGTTTCCGATTATATTGCTTCATTTATGTGTGAAAACTTTCAAGAACACCCTATAAAGCATCATATCATACTACAGTAAGAGTTTCTTCTTCGAGTACTTCATTTAAGTGTTGTAACCATTTACTAAAACACAACGAAGAAGCATAGATACCATTCTAAGTGCTTCACGTAAGAGCACTTAATTTCTGAGTGATTCTGATCAGAGTACTTCATTTATGGGTGGTAACCATTAAATAAAGCATCTCAAAGCATCTTATCCTACTACGAGAAGTGTTTCTTATCTGAGTACTTCATTTATGGGTGATAACCATAAAAGAAAACACCTCAAAGCATCATATCCCACTAAGAAGTGTTTCTGATCATAGTGATTCATTTATGAGTGGTAACCTTTTAATAACACTCTACAAAGCATCATTTCTTACTACAAAAAGAGTTCGTCTCCGAGTACTTCATTTAAGTGTTATAAACGTTCACTAAAACACAACGAAGAAGCATAGATACCATTCTAAGTGCTTCACGTAAGAGCACTTAATTTCTGAGTGATTCTGATTAGAGTACTTCATTTATGGGTGGTAACCATTAAATAAAGCATCTCAAAGCATCTTATCCTACTGCGAGAAGTGTTTCTTATCTGAGTACTTCATTTATGGCTGATAACCATAAAAGAAAACACCACAAAGCATGATATCCTACTAAGAAGTGTTTCTTATCATACTGCTTCATTTATGAGTGGTAACTTTTCAAGAACACTCTACAAAGCATCATTTCTTACTACAAAAAGATTTTATTCTTCGAGTACTTCAGTTAAGTGTTATATACGTTTCACTAAAACACAACGAAAAACATAGATAACACTCAAAGTGCTTCATTTAAGACTACTTAATTTATGAGTGATTCTTATCAGAATACTTCATTTATGGGTGGTAACCATTAAATAAGGAATCTTACCCTACTGCGAGAATTGTTTTTTATCTGCGTACTTCATTTATGAGTGGTAACCTTTCAAGAAAACTCCACAACACATCATATCTTACCACTAGAAGAGTTTCATCTACGAGTACTTCATTTAATTGTTGCAACCATTCACTAAAACACAACGAAGAAGCATCGAGTACCACTCTAAGTGATTCACGTACGAGTACTTAATTTATGAGTGATTCTGATTAGATTACTTAATTTATGGGTGATAACAATTAAATAAAGCATCTCAAAGCATCTTACCCTACTGCGAGAAGTGTTTCTTATCTGAGTACTTCATTTATGGGTTATAACCACTAAAGAAAACACCACAAAGCATCATATCCAACTAAGAAGTTTTTCTGATCATAGTGCTTCATTTATGAGTGTAACCTTTCAAGAACACTCTACAAAGCATCATATCTTACTACAGTAAGAGTTTCTTCTCCGAGTAATTCATTTAAGTGTTTTAACCATTCACTAAAACAAAACGAAGAAGCATAGATATCATTCTAAGTGCCTCATGTACGACTACTTAATTAAAGAGTGATTCTGATCAGAGTACTTCTTTTATGGGTGGTAACCATTAAATAAAGCATCTCAAAGCATCTTACCCTACTGCGAGAAGTGTTTCTTATCTGAGTACTTCATTTATGGGTGGTAACCATTAAATAAAGCATCTCAAGGCACCTTATCCTACTACGAGAAGTGTTTCTTATCTGAGTACTTCATTTTTGGGTGATAACCATAAAAGAAAACACCTCAATGCATCATATCGAACTAAGAAGTGTTTCCGATTATATTGCTTCATTTATGTGTGAAAACTTTCAAGAACACCCTATAAAGCATCATATCATACTACAGTAAGAGTTTCTTCTTCGAGTACTTCATTTAAGTGTTGTAACCATTTACTAAAACACAACGAAGAAGCATAGATACCATTCTAAGTGCTTCACGTAAGAGCACTTAATTTCTGAGTGATTCTGATCAGAGTACTTCATTTATGGGTGGTAACCATTAAATAAAGCATCTCAAAGCATCTTATCCTACTACGAGAAGTGTTTCTTATCTGAGTACTTCATTTATGGGTGATAACCATAAAAGAAAACACCTCAAAGCATCATATCCCACTAAGAAGTGTTTCTGATCATAGTGATTCATTTATGAGTGGTAACCTTTTAATAACACTCTACAAAGCATCATTTCTTACTACAAAAAGAGTTCGTCTCCGAGTACTTCATTTAAGTGTTATAAACGTTCACTAAAACACAACGAAGAAGCATAGATACCATTCTAAGTGCTTCACGTAAGAGCACTTAATTTCTGAGTGATTCTGATTAGAGTACTTCATTTATGGGTGGTAACCATTAAATAAAGCATCTCAAAGCATCTTATCCTACTGCGAGAAGTGTTTCTTATCTGAGTACTTCATTTATGGCTGATAACCATAAAAGAAAACACCACAAAGCATGATATCCTACTAAGAAGTGTTTCTTATCATACTGCTTCATTTATGAGTGGTAACTTTTCAAGAACACTCTACAAAGCATCATTTCTTACTACAAAAAGATTTTATTCTTCGAGTACTTCAGTTAAGTGTTATATACGTTTCACTAAAACACAACGAAAAACATAGATAACACTCAAAGTGCTTCATTTAAGACTACTTAATTTATGAGTGATTCTTATCAGAATACTTCATTTATGGGTGGTAACCATTAAATAAGGAATCTTACCCTACTGCGAGAATTGTTTTTTATCTGCGTACTTCATTTATGAGTGGTAACCTTTCAAGAAAACTCCACAACACATCATATCTTACCACTAGAAGAGTTTCATCTACGAGTACTTCATTTAATTGTTGCAACCATTCACTAAAACACAACGAAGAAGCATCGAGTACCACTCTAAGTGATTCACGTACGAGTACTTAATTTATGAGTGATTCTGATTAGATTACTTAATTTATGGGTGATAACAATTAAATAAAGCATCTCAAAGCATCTTACCCTACTGCGAGAAGTGTTTCTTATCTGAGTACTTCATTTATGGGTTATAACCACTAAAGAAAACACCACAAAGCATCATATCCAACTAAGAAGTTTTTCTGATCATAGTGCTTCATTTATGAGTGTAACCTTTCAAGAACACTCTACAAAGCATCATATCTTACTACAGTAAGAGTTTCTTCTCCGAGTAATTCATTTAAGTGTTTTAACCATTCACTAAAACAAAACGAAGAAGCATAGATATCATTCTAAGTGCCTCATGTACGACTACTTAATTAAAGAGTGATTCTGATCAGAGTACTTCTTTTATGGGTGGTAACCATTAAATAAAGCATCTCAAAGCATCTTACCCTACTGCGAGAAGTGTTTCTTATCTGAGTACTTCATTTATGGGTTATAACCACCAAAGAAAACACCACAAAACATCATATCGAACTAAGAAGTGTTTCCGATCATATTGCTTCATTTATGTGTGAAAACTTTCAAGAACACCCTATAAAGCATCATATCTTACTACAGTAAGAGTTTCTTCTCCGAGTACTTCTTTTAAGTGTTGTAACCATTTACTAAAACACAACGAAGAAGCTTAGATACCATTCTAAGTGCTTCACGTAAGAGCACTTAATTTCTGAGTGATTCTGATCAGAGTACTTCATTTATGGGTGGTAACCATTAAATAAAGCATCTCAAAGCATCTTATCCTACTACGAGAAGTGTTTCTTATCTGAGTACTTCATTTATGGGTGATAACCATAAAAGAAAACACCTCAAAGCATCATATCCAACTAAGAAGTGTTTCTGATCATAGTGATTCATTTATGAGTGGTAACCTTTTAATAACACTCTACAAAGCATCATTTCTTACTACAAAAAGAGTTCGTCTCCGAGTACTTCATTTAAGTGTTATAAACGTTCAGTAAAACACAACGAAGAAGCATATATACCATTCTAAGTGCTTCACGTAAGAGCACTTAATTTCTGAGTGATTCTGATTAGAGTACTTCATTTATGGGTGGTAACCATTAAATAAAGCATCTCAAAGCATCTTATCCTACTGCGAGAAGTGTTTCTTATCTGAGTACTTCATTTATGGCTGATAACCATAAAAGAAAACACCACAAAGCATGATATCCTACTAAGAAGTGTTTCTTATCATAGTGCTTCATTTATGAGTGGTAACTTTTCAAGAACACTCTACAAAGCATCATTTCTTACTACAAAAAGATTTTATTCTTCGAGTACTTCAGTTAAGTGTTATAAACGTTCACTAAAACACAACGAAAAACATAGATAACACTCAAAGTGCTTCATTTAAGACTACTTAATTTATGAGTAATTCTTATCAGAATACTTCATTTATGGGTGGTAACCATTAAATAAGGAATCTTACCCTACTGCGAGAATTGTTTTTTGTCTGCGTACTTCATTTATGAGTGGTAACCTTTAAAGAAAACTCCACAACACATCATATCTTACCACTAGAAGAGTTTCATCTACGAGTACTTCATTTAATTGTTGCAACCATTCACTAAAACACAACGAAGAAGCATCGAGTACCACTCTAAGTGATTCACGTACGAGTACTTAATTTATGAGTGATTCTGATTAGATTACTTAATTTATGGGTGATAACAATTAAATAAAGCATCTCAAAGCATCTTACCCTACTGCGAGAAGTGTTTCTTATCTGAGTACTTCATTTATGGGTTATAACCACTAAAGAAAACACCACAAAGCATCATATCCAACAAAGAAGTTTTTCTGATCATAGTGCTTCATTTATGAGTGTAACCTTTCAAGAACACTCTACAAAGCATCATATCTTACTACAGTAAGAGTTTCTTCTCCGAGTACTTCATTTAAGTGTTTTAACCATTCACTAAAACACAACGAAGAAGCATAGATATCATTCTAAGTGCCTCATGTACGACTACTTAATTAAAGAGTGATTCTGATCAGAGTACTTCTTTTATGGGTGGTAACCATTAAATAAAGCATCTCAAGGCACCTTATCCTACTACGAGAAGTGTTTCTTATCTGAGTACTTCATTTTTGGGTGATAACCATAAAAGAAAACACCTCAATGCATCATATCGAACTAAGAAGTGTTTCCGATTATATTGCTTCATTTATGTGTGAAAACTTTCAAGAACACCCTATAAAGCATCATATCATACTACAGTAAGAGTTTCTTCTTCGAGTACTTCATTTAAGTGTTGTAACCATTTACTAAAACACAACGAAGAAGCATAGATACCATTCTAAGTGCTTCACGTAAGAGCACTTAATTTCTGAGTGATTCTGATCAGAGTACTTCATTTATGGGTGGTAACCATTAAATAAAGCATCTCAAAGCATCTTATCCTACTACGAGAAGTGTTTCTTATCTGAGTACTTCATTTATGGGTGATAACCATAAAAGAAAACACCTCAAAGCATCATATCCCACTAAGAAGTGTTTCTGATCATAGTGATTCATTTATGAGTGGTAACCTTTTAATAACACTCTACAAAGCATCATTTCTTACTACAAAAAGAGTTCGTCTCCGAGTACTTCATTTAAGTGTTATAAACGTTCACTAAAACACAACGAAGAAGCATAGATACCATTCTAAGTGCTTCACGTAAGAGCACTTAATTTCTGAGTGATTCTGATTAGAGTACTTCATTTATGGGTGGTAACCATTAAATAAAGCATCTCAAAGCATCTTATCCTACTGCGAGAAGTGTTTCTTATCTGAGTACTTCATTTATGGCTGATAACCATAAAAGAAAACACCACAAAGCATGATATCCTACTAAGAAGTGTTTCTTATCATACTGCTTCATTTATGAGTGGTAACTTTTCAAGAACACTCTACAAAGCATCATTTCTTACTACAAAAAGATTTTATTCTTCGAGTACTTCAGTTAAGTGTTATATACGTTTCACTAAAACACAACGAAAAACATAGATAACACTCAAAGTGCTTCATTTAAGACTACTTAATTTATGAGTGATTCTTATCAGAATACTTCATTTATGGGTGGTAACCATTAAATAAGGAATCTTACCCTACTGCGAGAATTGTTTTTTATCTGCGTACTTCATTTATGAGTGGTAACCTTTCAAGAAAACTCCACAACACATCATATCTTACCACTAGAAGAGTTTCATCTACGAGTACTTCATTTAATTGTTGCAACCATTCACTAAAACACAACGAAGAAGCATCGAGTACCACTCTAAGTGATTCACGTACGAGTACTTAATTTATGAGTGATTCTGATTAGATTACTTAATTTATGGGTGATAACAATTAAATAAAGCATCTCAAAGCATCTTACCCTACTGCGAGAAGTGTTTCTTATCTGAGTACTTCATTTATGGGTTATAACCACTAAAGAAAACACCACAAAGCATCATATCCAACTAAGAAGTTTTTCTGATCATAGTGCTTCATTTATGAGTGTAACCTTTCAAGAACACTCTACAAAGCATCATATCTTACTACAGTAAGAGTTTCTTCTCCGAGTAATTCATTTAAGTGTTTTAACCATTCACTAAAACAAAACGAAGAAGCATAGATATCATTCTAAGTGCCTCATGTACGACTACTTAATTAAAGAGTGATTCTGATCAGAGTACTTCTTTTATGGGTGGTAACCATTAAATAAAGCATCTCAAAGCATCTTACCCTACTGCGAGAAGTGTTTCTTATCTGAGTACTTCATTTATGGGTGGTAACCATTAAATAAAGCATCTCAAGGCACCTTATCCTACTACGAGAAGTGTTTCTTATCTGAGTACTTCATTTTTGGGTGATAACCATAAAAGAAAACACCTCAATGCATCATATCGAACTAAGAAGTGTTTCCGATTATATTGCTTCATTTATGTGTGAAAACTTTCAAGAACACCCTATAAAGCATCATATCATACTACAGTAAGAGTTTCTTCTTCGAGTACTTCATTTAAGTGTTGTAACCATTTACTAAAACACAACGAAGAAGCATAGATACCATTCTAAGTGCTTCACGTAAGAGCACTTAATTTCTGAGTGATTCTGATCAGAGTACTTCATTTATGGGTGGTAACCATTAAATAAAGCATCTCAAAGCATCTTATCCTACTACGAGAAGTGTTTCTTATCTGAGTACTTCATTTATGGGTGATAACCATAAAAGAAAACACCTCAAAGCATCATATCCCACTAAGAAGTGTTTCTGATCATAGTGATTCATTTATGAGTGGTAACCTTTTAATAACACTCTACAAAGCATCATTTCTTACTACAAAAAGAGTTCGTCTCCGAGTACTTCATTTAAGTGTTATAAACGTTCACTAAAACACAACGAAGAAGCATAGATACCATTCTAAGTGCTTCACGTAAGAGCACTTAATTTCTGAGTGATTCTGATTAGAGTACTTCATTTATGGGTGGTAACCATTAAATAAAGCATCTCAAAGCATCTTATCCTACTGCGAGAAGTGTTTCTTATCTGAGTACTTCATTTATGGCTGATAACCATAAAAGAAAACACCACAAAGCATGATATCCTACTAAGAAGTGTTTCTTATCATACTGCTTCATTTATGAGTGGTAACTTTTCAAGAACACTCTACAAAGCATCATTTCTTACTACAAAAAGATTTTATTCTTCGAGTACTTCAGTTAAGTGTTATATACGTTTCACTAAAACACAACGAAAAACATAGATAACACTCAAAGTGCTTCATTTAAGACTACTTAATTTATGAGTGATTCTTATCAGAATACTTCATTTATGGGTGGTAACCATTAAATAAGGAATCTTACCCTACTGCGAGAATTGTTTTTTATCTGCGTACTTCATTTATGAGTGGTAACCTTTCAAGAAAACTCCACAACACATCATATCTTACCACTAGAAGAGTTTCATCTACGAGTACTTCATTTAATTGTTGCAACCATTCACTAAAACACAACGAAGAAGCATCGAGTACCACTCTAAGTGATTCACGTACGAGTACTTAATTTATGAGTGATTCTGATTAGATTACTTAATTTATGGGTGATAACAATTAAATAAAGCATCTCAAAGCATCTTACCCTACTGCGAGAAGTGTTTCTTATCTGAGTACTTCATTTATGGGTTATAACCACTAAAGAAAACACCACAAAGCATCATATCCAACTAAGAAGTTTTTCTGATCATAGTGCTTCATTTATGAGTGTAACCTTTCAAGAACACTCTACAAAGCATCATATCTTACTACAGTAAGAGTTTCTTCTCCGAGTAATTCATTTAAGTGTTTTAACCATTCACTAAAACAAAACGAAGAAGCATAGATATCATTCTAAGTGCCTCATGTACGACTACTTAATTAAAGAGTGATTCTGATCAGAGTACTTCTTTTATGGGTGGTAACCATTAAATAAAGCATCTCAAAGCATCTTACCCTACTGCGAGAAGTGTTTCTTATCTGAGTACTTCATTTATGGGTTATAACCACCAAAGAAAACACCACAAAACATCATATCGAACTAAGAAGTGTTTCCGATCATATTGCTTCATTTATGTGTGAAAACTTTCAAGAACACCCTATAAAGCATCATATCTTACTACAGTAAGAGTTTCTTCTCCGAGTACTTCTTTTAAGTGTTGTAACCATTTACTAAAACACAACGAAGAAGCTTAGATACCATTCTAAGTGCTTCACGTAAGAGCACTTAATTTCTGAGTGATTCTGATCAGAGTACTTCATTTATGGGTGGTAACCATTAAATAAAGCATCTCAAAGCATCTTATCCTACTACGAGAAGTGTTTCTTATCTGAGTACTTCATTTATGGGTGATAACCATAAAAGAAAACACCTCAAAGCATCATATCCAACTAAGAAGTGTTTCTGATCATAGTGATTCATTTATGAGTGGTAACCTTTTAATAACACTCTACAAAGCATCATTTCTTACTACAAAAAGAGTTCGTCTCCGAGTACTTCATTTAAGTGTTATAAACGTTCAGTAAAACACAACGAAGAAGCATATATACCATTCTAAGTGCTTCACGTAAGAGCACTTAATTTCTGAGTGATTCTGATTAGAGTACTTCATTTATGGGTGGTAACCATTAAATAAAGCATCTCAAAGCATCTTATCCTACTGCGAGAAGTGTTTCTTATCTGAGTACTTCATTTATGGCTGATAACCATAAAAGAAAACACCACAAAGCATGATATCCTACTAAGAAGTGTTTCTTATCATAGTGCTTCATTTATGAGTGGTAACTTTTCAAGAACACTCTACAAAGCATCATTTCTTACTACAAAAAGATTTTATTCTTCGAGTACTTCAGTTAAGTGTTATAAACGTTCACTAAAACACAACGAAAAACATAGATAACACTCAAAGTGCTTCATTTAAGACTACTTAATTTATGAGTAATTCTTATCAGAATACTTCATTTATGGGTGGTAACCATTAAATAAGGAATCTTACCCTACTGCGAGAATTGTTTTTTGTCTGCGTACTTCATTTATGAGTGGTAACCTTTAAAGAAAACTCCACAACACATCATATCTTACCACTAGAAGAGTTTCATCTACGAGTACTTCATTTAATTGTTGCAACCATTCACTAAAACACAACGAAGAAGCATCGAGTACCACTCTAAGTGATTCACGTACGAGTACTTAATTTATGAGTGATTCTGATTAGATTACTTAATTTATGGGTGATAACAATTAAATAAAGCATCTCAAAGCATCTTACCCTACTGCGAGAAGTGTTTCTTATCTGAGTACTTCATTTATGGGTTATAACCACTAAAGAAAACACCACAAAGCATCATATCCAACAAAGAAGTTTTTCTGATCATAGTGCTTCATTTATGAGTGTAACCTTTCAAGAACACTCTACAAAGCATCATATCTTACTACAGTAAGAGTTTCTTCTCCGAGTACTTCATTTAAGTGTTTTAACCATTCACTAAAACACAACGAAGAAGCATAGATATCATTCTAAGTGCCTCATGTACGACTACTTAATTAAAGAGTGATTCTGATCAGAGTACTTCTTTTATGGGTGGTAACCATTAAATAAAGCATCTCAAGGCACCTTATCCTACTACGAGAAGTGTTTCTTATCTGAGTACTTCATTTTTGGGTGATAACCATAAAAGAAAACACCTCAATGCATCATATCGAACTAAGAAGTGTTTCCGATTATATTGCTTCATTTATGTGTGAAAACTTTCAAGAACACCCTATAAAGCATCATATCATACTACAGTAAGAGTTTCTTCTCCGAGTACTTCATTTAAGTGTTGTAACCATTTACTAAAACACAACGAAGAAGCATAGATACCATTCTAAGTGCTTCACGTAAGAGCACTTAATTTCTGAGTGATTCTGATCAGAGTACTTCATTTATGGGTGGTAACCATTAAATAAAGCATCTCAAAGCATCTTATCCTACTACGAGAAGTGTTTCTTATCTGAGTACTTCATTTATGGGTGATAACCATAAAAGAAAACACCTCAAAGCATCATATCCAACTAAGAAGTGTTTCTGATCATAGTGATTCATTTATGAGTGGTAACCTTTTAATAACACTCTACAAAGCATCATTTCTTACTACAAAAAGAGTTCGTCTCCGAGTACTTCATTTAAGTGTTATAAACGTTCACTAAAACACAACGAAGAAGCATAGATACCATTCTAAGTGCTTCACGTAAGAGCACTTAATTTCTGAGTGATTCTGATCAGAGTACTTCATTTATGGGTGGTAACCATTAAATAAAGCATCTCAAAGCATCTTATCCTACTACGAGAAGTGTTTCTTATCTGAGTACTTCATTTTTGGATGATAACCATAAAAGAAAACACCTCAAAGCATCATATCCAACTAAGAAGTGTTTCTGATCATAGTGATTCATTTATGAGTGGTAACCTTTTAATAACACTCTACAAAGCATCATTTCTTACTACAAAAAGAGTTCGTCTCCGAGTACTTCATTTAAGTGTTATAAACGTTCACTAAAACACAACGAAGAAGCATAGATACCATTCTAAGTGCTTCACGTAAGAGCACTTAATTTCTTAGTGATTCTGATTAGAGTACTTCATTAATGGGTGGTAACCATTAAATAAAGCATCTCAAAGCATCTTATCCTACTGCGAGAAGTGTTTCTTATCTGAGTACTTCATTTATGGCTGATAACCATAAAAGAAAACACCACAAAGCATGATATCCTACTAAGAAGTGTTTCTTATCATACTGCTTCATTTATGAGTGGTAACTTTTCAAGAACACTCTACAAAGCATCATTTCTTACTACAAAAAGATTTTATTCTTCGAGTACTTCAGTTAAGTGTTATAAACGTTTCACTAAAACACAACGAAAAACTTAGATAACACTCAAAGTGCTTCATTTAAGACTACTTAATTTATGAGTGATTCTTATCAGAATACTTCATTTATGGGTGGTAACCATTAAATAAGGAATCTTACCCTACTGCGAGAATTGTTTTTTATCTGCGTACTTCTTTTATGAGTGGTAACCTTTCAAGAAAACTCCACAACACATCATATCTTACCACTAGAAGAGTTTCATCTACGAGTACTTCATTTAATTGTTGCAACCATTCACTAAAACACAACGAAGAAGCATCGAGTACCACTCTAAGTGATTCACGTACGAGTACTTAATTTATGAGTGATTCTGATTAGATTACTTAATTTATGGGTGATAACAATTAAATAAAGCATCTCAAAGCATCTTACCCTACTGCGAGAAGTGTTTCTTATCTGAGTACTTCATTTATGGGTTATAACCACTAAAGAAAACACCACAAAGCATCATATCCAACTAAGAAGTTTTTCTGATCATAGTGCTTCATTTATGAGTGTAACCTTTCAAGAACACTCTACAAAGCATCATATCTTACTACAGTAAGAGTTTCTTCTCCGAGTAATTCATTTAAGTGTTTTAACCATTCACTAAAACAAAACGAAGAAGCATAGATATCATTCTAAGTGCCTCATGTACGACTACTTAATTAAAGAGTGATTCTGATCAGAGTACTTCTTTTATGGGTGGTAACCATTAAATAAAGCATCTCAAAGCATCTTACCCTACTGCGAGAAGTGTTTCTTATCTGAGTATTTCATTTATGGGTTATAACCACCAAAGAAAACACCACAAAACATCATATCCAACTAAGAAGTTTTTTTTATCATAGTGCTTCATTTATGAGTGTAACCTTTCAAGAACACTCTACAAAACATCATATCTTACTAGAGTAAGAGTTTCTTCTCCGAGTACTTCATTTAAGTGTTTTAACCATTCACTAAAACACAACGAAGAAGCATAGATATCATTCTAAGTGCCTCATGTACGACTACTTAATTAAGGAGTGATTCTGATCAGAGTACTTCTTTTATGGGTGGTAACCATTAAATCAAGCATCTCAAAGCAACTTATCCTACTACGAGAAGTGTTTCTTATCTGAGTACTTCATTTTTGGGTGATAACCATAAAAGAAAACACCTCAATGCATCATATCGAACTAAGAAGAGTTTCCGATCATAGTGCTTCATTTATGTGTGAAAACTTTCAAGAACACCCTATAAAGCACCATATCATACTACAGTAAGAGTTTCTTCTCCGAGTACTTCATTTAAGTGTTGTAACCATTTACTAAAACACAACGAAGAAGCATAGATACCATTCTAAGTGCTTCACGTAAGAGCACTTGATTTCTGAGTGATTCTGATCAGAGTACTTCATTTATGGGTGGTAACCATTAAATAAAGCATCTCAAAGCATCTTATCCTACTACGAGAAGTGTTTCTTATCTGAGTACTTCATTTATGGGTGATAACCATAAAACAAAACACCTCAAAGCATCATATCCAACTAAGAAGTGTTTCTGATCATAGTGATTCATTTATGAGTGGTAACCTTTTAATAACACTCTACAAAGCATCATTTCTTACTACAAAAAGAGTTCGTCTCCGAGTACTTCATTTAAGTGTTATAAACGTTCACTAAAACACAACGAAGAAGCATAGATACCATTCTAAGTGCTTCACGTAAGAGCACTTAATTTCTGAGTGATTCTGATTAGAGTACTTCATTTATGGGTGGTAACCATTAAATAAAGCATCTCAAAGCATCTTATCCTACTGCGAGAAGTGTTTCATATCTGAGTACTTCATTTATGGCTGATAACCATAAAAGAAAACACCACAAAGCATGATATCCTACTAAGAAGTGTTTCTTATCATAGTGCTTCATTTATGAGTGGTAACTTTTCAAAACACTCTACAAAGCATCATTTCTTACTACAAAAAGATTTTATTCTTCGAGTACTTCAGTTAAGTGTTATAAACGTTCACTAAAACACAACGAAAAACATAGATAACACTCAAAGTGCTTCATTTAAGACTACTTAATTTATGAGTGATTCTTATCAGAATACTTCATTTATGGGTGGTAACCATTAAATAAGGAATCTTACCCTACTGCGAGAATTGTTTTTTGTCTGCGTACTTCATTTATGAGTGGTAACCTTTCAAGAAAACTCCACAACACATCATATCTTACCACTAGAAGAGTTTCATCTACGAGTACTTCATTTAATTGTTGCAACCATTCACTAAAACACAACGAAGAAGCATCGAGTACCACTCTAAGTGATTCACGTACGAGTACTTAATTTATGAGTGATTCTGATTAGATTACTTAATTTATGGGTGATAACAATTAAATAAAGCATCTCAAAGCATCTTACCCTACTGCGAGAAGTGTTTCTTATCTGAGTACTTCATTTATGGGTTATAACCACTAAAGAAAACACCACAAAGCATCATATCCAACTAAGAAGTTTTTCTGATCATAGTGCTTCATTTATGAGTGTAACCTTTCAAGAACACTCTACAAAGCATCATATCTTACTACAGTAAGAGTTTCTTCTCCGAGTAATTCATTTAAGTGTTTTAACCATTCACTAAAACAAAACGAAGAAGCATAGATATCATTCTAAGTGCCTCATGTACGACTACTTAATTAAAGAGTGATTCTGATCAGAGTACTTCTTTTATGGGTGGTAACCATTAAATAAAGCATCTCAAAGCATCTTACCCTACTGCGAGAAGTGTTTCTTATCTGAGTACTTCATTTATGGGTTATAACCACCAAAGAAAACACCACAAAACATCATATCGAACTAAGAAGTGTTTCCGATCATATTGCTTCATTTATGTGTGAAAACTTTCAAGAACACCCTATAAAGCATCATATCTTACTACAGTAAGAGTTTCTTCTCCGAGTACTTCTTTTAAGTGTTGTAACCATTTACTAAAACACAACGAAGAAGCATAGATACCATTCTAAGTGCTTCACGTAAGAGCACTTAATTTCTGAGTGATTCTGATCAGAGTACTTCATTTATGGGTGATAACCATTAAATAAAGCATCTCAAAGCATCTTATCCTACTACGAGAAGTGTTTCTTATCTGAGTACTTCATTTATGGGTGATAACCATAAAAGAAAACACCTCAAAGCATCATATCCAACTAAGAAGTGTTTCTGATCATAGTGATTCATTTATGAGTGGTAACCTTTTAATAACACTCTACAAAGCATCATTTCTTACTACAAAAAGAGTTCGTCTCCGAGTACTTCATTTAAGTGTTATAAACGTTCACTAAAACACAACGAAGAAGCATAGATACCATTCTAAGTGCTTCACGTAAGAGCACTTAATTTCTGAGTGATTCTGATTAGAGTACTTCATTTATGGGTGGTAACCATTAAATAAAGCATCTCAAAGCATCTTATCCTACTGCGAGAAGTGTTTCTTATCTGAGTACTTCATTTATGGCTGATAACCATAAAAGAAAACACCACAAAGCATGATATCTTACTAAGAAGTGTTTCTTATCATAGTGCTTCATTTATGAGTGGTAACTTTTCAAGAACACTCTACAAAGCATCATTTCTTACTACAAAAAGATTTTATTCTTCGAGTACTTCAGTTAAGTGTTATAAACGTTCACTAAAACACAACGAAAAACATAGATAACACTCAAAGTGCTTCATTTAAGACTACTTAATTTATGAGTAATTCTTATCAGAATACTTCATTTATGGGTGGTAACCATTAAATAAGGAATCTTACCCTACTGCGAGAATTGTTTTTTGTCTGCGTACTTCATTTATGAGTGGTAACCTTTCAAGAAAACTCCACAACACATCATATCTTACCACTAGAAGAGTTTCATCTACGAGTACTTCATTTAATTGTTGCAACCATTCACTAAAACACAACGAAGAAGCATCGAGTACCACTCTAAGTGATTCACGTACGAGTACTTAATTTATGAGTGATTCTGATTAGATTACTTAATTTATGGGTGATAACAATTAAATAAAGCATCTCAAAGCATCTTACCCTACTGCGAGAAGTGTTTCTTATCTGAGTACTTCATTTATGGGTTATAACCACTAAAGAAAACACCACAAAGCATCATATCCAACTAAGAAGTTTTTCTGATCATAGTGCTTCATTTATGAGTGTAACCTTTCAAGAACACTCTACAAAGCATCATATCTTACTACAGTAAGAGTTTCTTCTCCGAGTACTTCATTTAAGTGTTTTAACCATTCACTAAAACACAACGAAGAAGCATAGATATCATTCTAAGTGCCTCATGTACGACTACTTAATTAAAGAGTGATTCTGATCAGAGTACTTCTTTTATGGGTGGTAACCATTAAATAAAGCATCTCAAGGCACCTTATCCTACTACGAGAAGTGTTTCTTATCTGAGTACTTCATTTTTGGGTGATAACCATAAAAGAAAACACCTCAATGCATCATATCGAACTAAGAAGAGTTTCCGATCATAGTGCTTCATTTATGTGTGAAAACTTTCAAGAACACCCTATAAAGCACCATATCATACTACAGTAAGAGTTTCTTCTCCGAGTACTTCATTTAAGTGTTGTAACCATTTACTAAAACACAACGAAGAAGCATAGATACCATTCTAAGTGCTTCACGTAAGAGCACTTGATTTCTGAGTGATTCTGATCAGAGTACTTCATTTATGGGTGGTAACCATTAAATAAAGCATCTCAAAGCATCTTATCCTACTACGAGAAGTGTTTCTTATCTGAGTACTTCATTTATGGGTGATAACCATAAAACAAAACACCTCAAAGCATCATATCCAACTAAGAAGTGTTTCTGATCATAGTGATTCATTTATGAGTGGTAACCTTTTAATAACACTCTACAAAGCATCATTTCTTACTACAAAAAGAGTTCGTCTCCGAGTACTTCATTTAAGTGTTATAAACGTTCACTAAAACACAACGAAGAAGCATAGATACCATTCTAAGTGCTTCACGTAAGAGCACTTAATTTCTGAGTGATTCTGATTAGAGTACTTCATTTATGGGTGGTAACCATTAAATAAAGCATCTCAAAGCATCTTATCCTACTGCGAGAAGTGTTTCTTATCTGAGTACTTCATTTATGGCTGATAACCATAAAAGAAAACACCACAAAGCATGATATCCTACTAAGAAGTGTTTCTTATCATAGTGCTTCATTTATGAGTGGTAACTTTTCAAGAACACTCTACAAAGCATCATTTCTTACTACAAAAAGATTTTATTCTTCGAGTACTTCAGTTAAGTGTTATAAACGTTCACTAAAACACAACGAAAAACATAGATAACACTCAAAGTGCTTCATTTAAGACTACTTAATTTATGAGTAATTCTTATCAGAATACTTCATTTATGGGTGGTAACCATTAAATAAGGAATCTTACCCTACTGCGAGAATTGTTTTTTGTCTGCGTACTTCATTTATGAGTGGTAACCTTTCAAGAAAACTCCACAACACATCATATCTTACCACTAGAAGAGTTTCATCTACGAGTACTTCATTTAATTGTTGCAACCATTCACTAAAACACAACGAAGAAGCATCGAGTACCACTCTAAGTGATTCACGTACGAGTACTTAATTTATGAGTGATTCTTATTAGATTACTTAATTTATGGGTGATAACAATTAAATAAAGCATCTCAAAGCATCTTACCCTACTGCGAGAAGTGTTTCTTATCTGAGTACTTCATTTATGGGTTATAACCACTAAAGAAAACACCACAAAGCATCATATCCAACTAAGAAGTTTTTCTGATCATAGTGCTTCATTTATGAGTGTAACCTTTCAAGAACACTCTACAAAGCATCATATCTTACTACAGTAAGAGTTTCTTCTCCGAGTACTTCATTTAAGTGTTTTAACCATTCACTAAAACACAACGAAGAAGCATAGATATCATTCTAAGTGCCTCATGTACGACTACTTAATTAAAGAGTGATTCTGATCAGAGTACTCTTTTTATGGGTGGTAACCATTAAATAAAGCATCTCAAGGCACCTTATCCTACTACGAGAAGTGTTTCTTATCTGAGTACTTCATTTTTGGGTGATAACCATAAAAGAAAACACCTCAATGCATCATATCGAACTAAGAAGAGTTTCCGATCATAGTGCTTCATTTATGTGTGAAAACTTTCAAGAACACCCTATAAAGCACCATATCATACTACAGTAAGAGTTTCTTCTCCGAGTACTTCATTTAAGTGTTGTAACCATTTACTAAAACACAACGAAGAAGCATAGATACCATTCTAAGTGCTTCACGTAAGAGCACTTGATTTCTGAGTGATTCTGATCAGAGTACTTCATTTATGGGTGGTAACCATTAAATAAAGCATCTCAAAGCATCTTATCCTACTACGAGAAGTGTTTCTTATCTGAGTACTTCATTTATGGGTGATAACCATAAAATAAAACACCTCAAAGCATCATATCCAACTAAGAAGTGTTTCTGATCATAGTGATTCATTTATGAGTGGTAACCTTTTAATAACACTCTACAAAGCATCATTTCTTACTACAAAAAGAGTTCGTCTCCGAGTACTTCATTTAAGTGTTATAAACGTTCACTAAAACACAACGAAGAAGCATAGATACCATTCTAAGTGCTTCACGTAAGAGCACTTAATTTCTGAGTGATTCTGATTAGAGTACTTCATTTATGGGTGGTAACCATTAAATAAAGCATCTCAAAGCATCTTATCCTACTGCGAGAAGTGTTTCTTATCTGAGTACTTCATTTATGGCTGATAACCATAAAAGAAAACACCACAAAGCATGATATCTTACTAAGAAGTGTTTCTTATCATAGTGCTTCATTTATGAGTGGTAACTTTTCAAGAACACTCTACAAAGCATCATTTCTTACTACAAAAAGATTTTATTCTTCGAGTACTTCAGTTAAGTGTTATAAACGTTCACTAAAACACAACGAAAAACATAGATAACACTCAAAGTGCTTCATTTAAGACTACTTAATTTATGAGTAATTCTTATCAGAATACTTCATTTATGGGTGGTAACCATTAAATAAGGAATCTTACCCTACTGCGAGAATTGTTTTTTGTCTGCGTACTTCATTTATGAGTGGTAACCTTTCAAGAAAACTCCACAACACATCATATCTTACCACTAGAAGAGTTTCATCTACGAGTACTTCATTTAATTGTTGCAACCATTCACTAAAACACAACGAAGAAGCATCGAGTACCACTCTAAGTGATTCACGTACGAGTACTTAATTTATGAGTGATTCTGATTAGATTACTTAATTTATGGGTGATAACAATTAAATAAAGCATCTCAAAGCATCTTACCCTACTGCGAGAAGTGTTTCTTATCTGAGTACTTCATTTATGGGTTATAACCACTAAAGAAAACACCACAAAGCATCATATCCAACTAAGAAGTTTTTCTGATCATAGTGCTTCATTTATGAGTGTAACCTTTCAAGAACACTCTACAAAGCATCATATCTTACTACAGTAAGAGTTTCTTCTCCGAGTACTTCATTTAAGTGTTTTAACCATTCACTAAAACACAACGAAGAAGCATAGATATCATTCTAAGTGCCTCATGTACGACTACTTAATTAAAGAGTGATTCTGATCAGAGTACTTCTTTTATGGGTGGTAACCATTAAATAAAGCATCTCAAGGCACCTTATCCTACTACGAGAAGTGTTTCTTATCTGAGTACTTCATTTTTGGGTGATAACCATAAAAGAAAACACCTCAATGCATCATATCGAACTAAGAAGAGTTTCCGATCATAGTGCTTCATTTATGTGTGAAAACTTTCAAGAACACCCTATAAAGCACCATATCATACTACAGTAAGAGTTTCTTCTCCGAGTACTTCATTTAAGTGTTGTAACCATTTACTAAAACACAACGAAGAAGCATAGATACCATTCTAAGTGCTTCACGTAAGAGCACTTGATTTCTGAGTGATTCTGATCAGAGTACTTCATTTATGGGTGGTAACCATTAAATAAAGCATCTCAAAGCATCTTATCCTACTACGAGAAGTGTTTCTTATCTGAGTACTTCATTTATGGGTGATAACCATAAAACAAAACACCTCAAAGCATCATATCCAACTAAGAAGTGTTTCTGATCATAGTGATTCATTTATGAGTGGTAACCTTTTAATAACACTCTACAAAGCATCATTTCTTACTACAAAAAGAGTTCGTCTCCGAGTACTTCATTTAAGTGTTATAAACGTTCACTAAAACACAACGAAGAAGCATAGATACCATTCTAAGTGCTTCACGTAAGAGCACTTAATTTCTGAGTGATTCTGATTAGAGTACTTCATTTATGGGTGGTAACCATTAAATAAAGCATCTCAAAGCATCTTATCCTACTGCGAGAAGTGTTTCTTATCTGAGTACTTCATTTATGGCTGATAACCATAAAAGAAAACACCACAAAGCATGATATCCTACTAAGAAGTGTTTCTTATCATAGTGCTTCATTTATGAGTGGTAACTTTTCAAGAACACTCTACAAAGCATCATTTCTTACTACAAAAAGATTTTATTCTTCGAGTACTTCAGTTAAGTGTTATAAACGTTCACTAAAACACAACGAAAAACATAGATAACACTCAAAGTGCTTCATTTAAGACTACTTAATTTATGAGTAATTCTTATCAGAATACTTCATTTATGGGTGGTAACCATTAAATAAGGAATCTTACCCTACTGCGAGAATTGTTTTTTGTCTGCGTACTTCATTTATGAGTGGTAACCTTTCAAGAAAACTCCACAACACATCATATCTTACCACTAGAAGAGTTTCATCTACGAGTACTTCATTTAATTGTTGCAACCATTCACTAAAACACAACGAAGAAGCATCGAGTACCACTCTAAGTGATTCACGTACGAGTACTTAATTTATGAGTGATTCTTATTAGATTACTTAATTTATGGGTGATAACAATTAAATAAAGCATCTCAAAGCATCTTACCCTACTGCGAGAAGTGTTTCTTATCTGAGTACTTCATTTATGGGTTATAACCACTAAAGAAAACACCACAAAGCATCATATCCAACTAAGAAGTTTTTCTGATCATAGTGCTTCATTTATGAGTGTAACCTTTCAAGAACACTCTACAAAGCATCATATCTTACTACAGTAAGAGTTTCTTCTCCGAGTACTTCATTTAAGTGTTTTAACCATTCACTAAAACACAACGAAGAAGCATAGATATCATTCTAAGTGCCTCATGTACGACTACTTAATTAAAGAGTGATTCTGATCAGAGTACTCTTTTTATGGGTGGTAACCATTAAATAAAGCATCTCAAGGCACCTTATCCTACTACGAGAAGTGTTTCTTATCTGAGTACTTCATTTTTGGGTGATAACCATAAAAGAAAACACCTCAATGCATCATATCGAACTAAGAAGAGTTTCCGATCATAGTGCTTCATTTATGTGTGAAAACTTTCAAGAACACCCTATAAAGCACCATATCATACTACAGTAAGAGTTTCTTCTCCGAGTACTTCATTTAAGTGTTGTAACCATTTACTAAAACACAACGAAGAAGCATAGATACCATTCTAAGTGCTTCACGTAAGAGCACTTGATTTCTGAGTGATTCTGATCAGAGTACTTCATTTATGGGTGGTAACCATTAAATAAAGCATCTCAAAGCATCTTATCCTACTACGAGAAGTGTTTCTTATCTGAGTACTTCATTTATGGGTGATAACCATAAAATAAAACACCTCAAAGCATCATATCCAACTAAGAAGTGTTTCTGATCATAGTGATTCATTTATGAGTGGTAACCTTTTAATAACACTCTACAAAGCATCATTTCTTACTACAAAAAGAGTTCGTCTCCGAGTACTTCATTTAAGTGTTATAAACGTTCACTAAAACACAACGAAGAAGCATAGATACCATTCTAAGTGCTTCACGTAAGAGCACTTAATTTCTGAGTGATTCTGATTAGAGTACTTCATTTATGGGTGGTAACCATTAAATAAAGCATCTCAAAGCATCTTATCCTACTGCGAGAAGTGTTTCTTATCTGAGTACTTCATTTATGGCTGATAACCATAAAAGAAAACACCACAAAGCATGATATCCTACTAAGAAGTGTTTCTTATCATAGTGCTTCATTTATGAGTGGTAACTTTTCAAGAACACTCTACAAAGCATCATTTCTTACTACAAAAAGATTTTATTCTTCGAGTACTTCAGTTAAGTGTTATAAACGTTCACTAAAACACAACGAAAAACATAGATAACACTCAAAGTGCTTCATTTAAGACTACTTAATTTATGAGTAATTCTTATCAGAATACTTCATTTATGGGTGGTAACCATTAAATAAGGAATCTTACCCTACTGCGAGAATTGTTTTTTGTCTGCGTACTTCATTTATGAGTGGTAACCTTTCAAGAAAACTCCACAACACATCATATCTTACCACTAGAAGAGTTTCATCTACGAGTACTTCATTTAATTGTTGCAACCATTCACTAAAACACAACGAAGAAGCATCGAGTACCACTCTAAGTGATTCACGTACGAGTACTTAATTTATGAGTGATTCTTATTAGATTACTTAATTTATGGGTGATAACAATTAAATAAAGCATCTCAAAGCATCTTACCCTACTGCGAGAAGAGTTTCTTATCTGAGTACTTCATTTATGGGTTATAACCACTAAAGAAAACACCACAAAGCATCATATCCAACTAAGAAGTTTTTCTGATCATAGTGCTTCATTTATGAGTGTAACCTTTCAAGAACACTCTACAAAGCATCATATCTTACTACAGTAAGAGTTTCTTCTCCGAGTACTTCATTTAAGTGTTTTAACCATTCACTAAAACACAACGAAGAAGCATAGATATCATTCTAAGTGCCTCATGTACGACTACTTAATTAAAGAGTGATTCTGATCAGAGTACTTCTTTTATGGGTGGTAACCATTAAATAAAGCATCTCAAGGCACCTTATCCTACTACGAGAAGTGTTTCTTATCTGAGTACTTCATTTTTGGGTGATAACCATAAAAGAAAACACCTCAATGCATCATATCGAACTAAGAAGAGTTTCCGATCATAGTGCTTCATTTATGTGTGAAAACTTTCAAGAACACCCTATAAAGCACCATATCATACTACAGTAAGAGTTTCTTCTCCGAGTACTTCATTTAAGTGTTGTAACCATTTACTAAAACACAACGAAGAAGCATAGATACCATTCTAAGTGCTTCACGTAAGAGCACTTGATTTCTGCGTGATTCTGATCAGAGTACTTCATTTATGGGTGGTAACCATTAAATAAAGCATCTCAAAGCATCTTATCCTACTACGAGAAGTGTTTCTTATCTGAGTACTTCATTTATGGGTGATAACCATAAAACAAAACACCTCAAAGCATCATATCCAACTAAGAAGTGTTTCTGATCATAGTGATTCATTTATGAGTGGTAACCTTTTAATAACACTCTACAAAGCATCATTTCTTACAACAAAAAGAGTTCGTCTCCGAGTACTTCATTTAAGTGTTATAAACGTTCACTAAAACAAAACGAAGAAGCATAGATACCATTCTAAGTGCTTCACGTAAGAGCACTTAATTTCTGAGTGATTCTGATTAGAGTACTTCATTTATGGGTGGTAACCATTAAATAAAGCATCTCAAAGCATCTTATCCTACTGCGAGAAGTGTTTCTTATCTGAGTACTTCATTTATGGCTGATAACCATAAAAGAAAACACCACAAAGCATGATATCCTACTAAGAAGTGTTTCTTATCATAGTGCTTCATTTATGAGTGGTAACTTTTCAAGAACACTCTACAAAGCATCATTTCTTACTACAAAAAGATTTTATTCTTCGAGTACTTCAGTTAAGTGTTATAAACGTTCACTAAAACACAACGAAAAACATAGATAACACTCAAAGTGCTTCATTTAAGACTACTTAATTTATGAGTGATTCTTATCAGAATACTTCATTTATGGGTGGTAACCATTAAATAAGGAATCTTACCCTACTGCGAGAATTGTTTTTTATCTGCGTACTTCATTTATGAGTGGTAACCTTTCAAGAAAACTCCACAACACATCATATCTTACCACTAGAAGAGTTTCATCTACGAGTACTTCATTTAATTGTTGCAACCATTCACTAAAACACAACGAAGAAGCATCGAGTACCACTCTAAGTGATTCACGTACGAGTACTTAATTTATGAGTGATTCTTATTAGATTACTTAATTTATGGGTGATAACAATTAAATAAAGCATCTCAAAGCATCTTACCCTACTGCGAGAAGTGTTTCTTATCTGAGTACTTCATTTATGGGTTATAACCACTAAAGAAAACACCACAAAGCATCATATCCAACTAAGAAGTTTTTCTGATCATAGTGCTTCATTTATGAGTGTAACCTTTCAAGAACACTCTACAAAGCATCATATCTTACTACAGTAAGAGTTTCTTCTCCGAGTACTTCATTTAAGTGTTTTAACCATTCACTAAAACACAACGAAGAAGCATAGATATCATTCTAAGTGCCTCATGTACGACTACTTAATTAAAGAGTGATTCTGATCAGAGTACTTCTTTTATGGGTGGTAACCATTAAATAAAGCTTCTCAAGGCACCTTATCCTACTACGAGAAGTGTTTCTTATCTGAGTACTTCATTTTTGGGTGATAACCATAAAAGAAAACACCTCAATGCATCATATCGAACTAAGAAGTGTTTCCGATCATATTGCTTCATTTATGTGTGAAAACTTTCAAGAACACCCTATAAAGCATCATATCATACTACAGTAAGAGTTTCTTCTCCGAGTACTTCATTTAAGTGTTGTAACCATTTACTAAAACACAACGAAGAAGCATAGATACCATTCTAAGTGCTTCACGTAAGAGCACTTAATTTCTGAGTGATTCTGATCAGAGTACTTCATTTATGGGTGGTAACCATTAAATAAAGCATCTCAAAGCATCTTATCCTACTACGAGAAGTGTTTCTTATCTGAGTACTTCATTTATGGGTGATAACCATAAAAGAAAACACCTCAAAGCATCATATCCAACTAAGATGTGTTTCTGATCATAGTGATTCATTTATGAGTGGTAACCTTTTAATAACACTCTACAAAGCATCATTTCTTACTACAAAAAGAGTTCGTCTCCGAGTACTTCATTTAAGTGTTATAAACGTTCACTAAAACACAACGAAGAAGCATAGATACCATTCTAAGTGCTTCACGTAAGAGCACTTAATTTCTGAGTGATTCTGATTAGAGTACTTCATTTATGGGTGGTAACCATTAAATAAAGCATCTCAAAGCATCTTATCCTACTGCGAGAAGTGTTTCTTATCTGAGTACTTCATTTATGGCTGATAACCATAAAAGAAAACACCACAAAGCATGATATCCTACTAAGAAGTGTTTCTTATCATAGTGCTTCATTTATGAGTGGTAACTTTTCAAGAACACTCTACAAAGCATCATTTCTTACTACAAAAAGATTTTATTCTTCGAGTACTTCAGTTAAGTGTTATAAACGTTCACTAAAACACAACGAAAAACATAGATAACACTCAAAGTGCTTCATTTAAGACTACTTAATTTATGAGTGATTCTTATCAGAATACTTCATTTATGGGTGGTAACCATTAAATAAGGAATCTTACCCTACTGCGAGAATTGTTTTTTATCTGCGTACTTCATTTATGAGTGGTAACCTTTCAAGAAAACTCCACAACACATCATATCTTACCACTAGAAGAGTTTCATCTACGAGTACTTCATTTAATTGTTGCAACCATTCACTAAAACACAACGAAGAAGCATCGAGTACCACTCTAAGTGATTCACGTACGAGTACTTAATTTATGAGTGATTCTTATTAGATTACTTAATTTATGGGTGATAACAATTAAATAAAGCATCTCAAAGCATCTTACCCTACTGCGAGAAGTGTTTCTTATCTGAGTACTTCATTTATGGGTTATAACCACTAAAGAAAACACCACAAAGCATCATATCCAACTAAGAAGTTTTTCTGATCATAGTGCTTCATTTATGAGTGTAACCTTTCAAGAACACTCTACAAAGCATCATATCTTACTACAGTAAGAGTTTCTTCTCCGAGTACTTCATTTAAGTGTTTTAACCATTCACTAAAACACAACGAAGAAGCATAGATATCATTCTAAGTGCCTCATGTACGACTACTTAATTAAAGAGTGATTCTGATCAGAGTACTTCTTTTATGGGTGGTAACCATTAAATAAAGCTTCTCAAGGCACCTTATCCTACTACGAGAAGTGTTTCTTATCTGAGTACTTCATTTTTGGGTGATAACCATAAAAGAAAACACCTCAATGCATCATATCGAACTAAGAAGTGTTTCCGATCATATTGCTTCATTTATGTGTGAAAACTTTCAAGAACACCCTATAAAGCATCATATCATACTACAGTAAGAGTTTCTTCTCCGAGTACTTCATTTAAGTGTTGTAACCATTTACTAAAACACAACGAAGAAGCATAGATACCATTCTAAGTGCTTCACGTAAGAGCACTTAATTTCTGAGTGATTCTGATCAGAGTACTTCATTTATGGGTGGTAACCATTAAATAAAGCATCTCAAAGCATCTTATCCTACTACGAGAAGTGTTTCTTATCTGAGTACTTCATTTATGGGTGATAACCATAAAAGAAAACACCTCAAAGCATCATATCCAACTAAGAAGTGTTTCTGATCATAGTGATTCATTTATGAGTGGTAACCTTTTAATAACACTCTACAAAGCATCATTTCTTACTACAAAAAGAGTTCGTCTCCGAGTACTTCATTTAAGTGTTATAAACGTTCACTAAAACACAACGAAGAAGCATAGATACCATTCTAAGTGCTTCACGTAAGAGCACTTAATTTCTGAGTGATTCTGATTAGAGTACTTCATTTATGGGTGGTAACCATTAAATAAAGCATCTCAAAGCATCTTATCCTACTGCGAGAAGTGTTTCTTATCTGAGTACTTCATTTATGGCTGATAACCATAAAAGAAAACACCACAAAGCATGATATCCTACTAAGAAGTGTTTCTTATCATAGTGCTTCATTTATGAGTGGTAACTTTTCAAGAACACTCTACAAAGCATCATTTCTTACTACAAAAAGATTTTATTCTTCGAGTACTTCAGTTAAGTGTTATAAACGTTCACTAAAACACAACGAAAAACATAGATAACACTCAAAGTGCTTCATTTAAGACTACTTAATTTATGAGTGATTCTTATCAGAATACTTCATTTATGGGTGGTAACCATTAAATAAGGAATCTTACCCTACTGCGAGAATTGTTTTTTATCTGCGTACTTCATTTATGAGTGGTAACCTTTCAAGAAAACTCCACAACACATCATATCTTACCACTAGAAGAGTTTCATCTACGAGTACTTCATTTAATTGTTGCAACCATTCACTAAAACACAACGAAGAAGCATCGAGTACCACTCTAAGTGATTCACGTACGGGTACTTAATTTATGAGTGATTCTGATTAGATTACTTAATTTATGGGTGATAACAATTAAATAAAGCATCTCAAAGCATCTTACCCTACTGCGAGAAGAGTTTCTTATCTGAGTACTTCATTTATGGGTTATAACCACTAAAGAAAACACCACAAAGCATCATATCCAACTAAGAAGTTTTTCTGATCATAGTGCTTCATTTGTGAGTGTAACCTTTCAAGAACACTCTACAAAGCATCATATCTTACTACAGTAAGAGTTTCTTCTCCGAGTACTTCATTTAAGTGTTTTAACCATTCACTAAAACAAAACGAAGAAGCATAGATATCATTCTAAGTGCCTCATGTACGACTACTTAATTAAAGAGTGATTATGATCAGAGTACTTCTTTTATGGGTGGTAACCATTAAATAAAGCATCTCAAAGCATCTTACCCTACTGCGAGAAGTGTTTCTTATCTGAGTACTTCATTTATGGGTTATAAACACTAAAGAAAACACCACAAAACATCATATCCAACTAAGAAGTTTTTCTGATCATAGTGCTTCATTTATGAGTGTAACCTTTCAAGAACATTCTACAAAACATCATATCTTACTACAGTAAGAGTTTCTTCTCCGAGTACTTCATTTAAGTGTTTTAACCATTCACTAAAACACAACGAAGAAGCATAGATATCATTCTAAGTGCCTCATGTACGACTACTTAATTAAAGAGTGATTCTGATCAGAGTACTTCTTTTATGGGTGGTAACCATTAAATCAAGCATCTCAAAGCAACTTATCCTACTACGAGAAGTGTTTCTTATCTGAGTACTTCATTTTTTGGTGATAACCATAAAAGAAAACACCTCAATGCATCATATCGAACTAAGAAGAGTTTCCGATCATAGTGCTTCATTTATGTGTGAAAACTTTCAAGAACACCCTATAAAGCACCTTATCATACTACAGTAAGAGTTTCTTCTCCGAGTACTTTATTTAAGTGTTGTAACCACTCGCTAAAACATAACGAAGAAGCATAGATACCATTCTAAGTGCTTCACGTACGAGCACTTGATTTCTGAGTGATTCTGATCAGAGTACTTCATTTATGGGTGGTAACCATTAAATAAAGCATCTCAAAGCATCTTATCCTACTACGAGAAGTGTTTCTTATCTGAGTACTTCATTTATGGGTGATAACCATAAAACAAAACACCTCAAAGCATCATATCCAACTAAGAAGTGTTTCTGATCATAGTGATTCATTTATGAGTGGTAACCTTTTAATAACACTCTACAAAGCATCATTTCTTACTACAAAAAGAGTTCGTCTCCGAGTACTTCATTTAAGTGTTATAAACGTTCACTAAAACACAACGAAGAAGCATAGATACCATTCTAAGTGCTTCACGTACGAGCACTTAATTTCTGAGTGATTCTGATTAGAGTACTTCATTTATGGGTGGTAACCATTAAATAAAGCATCTCAAAGCATCTTATCCTACTGCGAGAAGTGTTTCTTATATGAGTACTTCATTTATGGCTCATAACCAAAAAAGAAAACACCACAAAGCATGATATCCTACTAAGAAGTGTTTCTAATCATACTGCTTCATTTATGAGTGGTAACTTTTCAAGAACACTCTACAAAGCATCATTTCTTACTACAAAAAGATTTTATTCTTCGAGTACTTCAGTTAAGTGTTATAAACGTTCACTAAAACACAACGAAAAACATAGATAACACTCAAAGTGCTTCATTTAAGACTACTTAATTTATGAGTGATTCTTATCAGAATACTTCATTTATGGGTGGTAACCATTAAATAAGGAATCTTACCCTACTGCGAGAATTGTTTTTTATCTGCGTACTTCATTTATGAGTGGTAACCTTTTAATAACACTCTACAAAGCATCATTTCTTACTACAAAAAGAGTTCGTCTCCGAGTACTTCATTTAAGTGTTATAAACGTTCACTAAAACACAACGAAGAAGCATAGATACCATTCTAAGTGCTTCACGTAAGAACACTTAATTTCTGAGTGATTCTGATTAGAGTACTTCATTTATGGGTGGTAACCATTAAATAAAGCATCTCAAAGCATCTTATCCTACTGCGAGAAGTGTTTCTTATCTGAGTACTTCATTTATGGGTTATAACCATAAAAGAAAACACCACAAAGCATGATATCCTACTAAGAAGTTTTTCTGATCATAGTGCTTCATTTATGAGTGGTAACTTTTCAAGAACACTCTACAAAGCATCATTTCTTACTACAGTAAGAGTTTCTTCTCCGAATACTTCATTTAAGTGTTGTAACCATTCCCTAAAACACAATGAAGAAGCATAGCTATCACTCTAAGTGCTTCATGTACGACTACTTAATTAAAGAGTGATTCTGATAAGAGTACTTCATTTATGGGTGGTAACCATTAAATAAAGAATCTCAAAGCATCTTATCCTACTACGAGAAGTGTTTATTATCTGAGTACTTCATTTATGGCTGATAACCATGAAAGAAAACACCACAAAGCATGATATCCAACTATGAAGTGTTTCTGATCATAGTGCTTCATTTAAGAGTGGTAACTTTTCAAGAACACTCTACAAAGCATCATTTCTTACTATAAAAAGATTTTATTCTTCGAGTACTTCATTTAAGTGTTATAAACGTTCACTAAAACACAACGAAAAACATAGATAACACTCAAAGTGCTTCATTTAAGACTACTTAATTTATAAGTGATTCTTATCACAGTACTTCATTTATGGGCGGTAACCATTAAATAAAGCATCTCAAAGCATCTTATCCTACTACGAGAAGTGTTTATTATCTGAGTACTTCATTTATGGCTGATAACCATGAAAGAAAACACCACAAAGCATGATATCCAACTAAGAAGTGTTTCTAATCATAGTGCTTCATTTAAGAGTGGTAACTTTTCAAGAACACTCTACAAAGCATCATTTCTTACTACAAAAAGATTTTGTTCTACGAGTACTTCATTTAAGTGTTATAAACGTTCACTAAAACACAAGGAAAAACATAGATAACACTCAAAGTGCTTCATTTAAGACTACTTAATTTATGATTGATTCTTGTCAGAGTACTTTATTTATGGGTGGTAACCATTAAATAAAGCATCTTACCCTACTGCGAGAAGTGTTTTTTATCTGCATACTTAATTAATGAGTGGTAACCTTTCAAGAAAACTCCACAACACAACATATCTTACCACTAGAAGAGTTTCATCTACGAGTACTTCATTTAATTGTTGCAACCATTCACTAAAACACAACGAAGAAGCATCGAGTACCACTCTAAGTGATTCACGTACGAGTACTTAATTTATGAGTGATTCTGATTAGATTACTTAATTTATGGGTGATAACAATTAAATAAAGCATCTCAAAGCATCTTACCCTACTGCGAGAAGTGTTTCTTATCTGAGTACTTCATTTATGGGTTATAACCACTAAAGAAAACACCACAAAGCATCATATCCAACTAAGAAGTTTTTCTGATCATAGTGCTTCATTTGTGAGTGTAACCTTTCAAGAACACTCTACAAAGCATCATATCTTACTACAGTAAGAGTTTCTTCTCCGAGTACTTCATTTAAGTGTTTTAACCATTCACTAAAACAAAACGAAGAAGCATAGATATCATTCTAAGTGCCTCATGTACGACTACTTAATTAAAGAGTGATTCTGATCAGAGTACTTCTTTTATGGGTGGTAACCATTAAATAAAGCATCTCAAGGCATCTTACCCTACTGCGAGAAGTGTTTCTTATCTGAGTACTTCATTTATGGGTTATAAACACTAAAGAAAACACCACAAAACATCATATCCAACTAAGAAGTTTTTCTGATCATAGTGCTTCATTTATGAGTGTAACCTTTCAAGAACACTCTACAAAACATCATATCTTACTACAGTAAGAGTTTCTTCTCCGAGTACTTCATTTAAGTGTTTTAACCATTCACTAAAACACAACGAAGAAGCATAGATATCATTCTAAGTGCCTCATGTACGACTACTTAATTAAAGAGTGATTCTGATCAGAGTACTTCTTTTATGGGTGGTAACCATTAAATCAAGCATCTCAAAGCAACTTATCCTACTACGAGAAGTGTTTCTTATCTGAGTACTTCATTTTTTGGTGATAACCATAAAAGAAAACACCTCAATGCATCATATCGAACTAAGAAGAGTTTCCGATCATAGTGCTTCATTTATGTGTGAAAACTTTCAAGAACACCCTATAAAGCACCTTATCATACTACAGTAAGAGTTTCTTCTCCGAGTACTTTATTTAAGTGTTGTAACCACTCGCTAAACCATAACGAAGAAGCATAGATACCATTCTAAGTGCTTCACGTACGAGCACTTGATTTCTGAGTGATTCTGATCAGAGTACTTCATTTATGGGTGGTAACCATTAAATAAAGCATCTCAAAGCATCTTATCCTACTACGAGAAGTGTTTCTTATCTGAGTACTTCATTTATGGGTGATAACCATAAAACAAAACACCTCAAAGCATCATATCCAACTAAGAAGTGTTTCTGATCATAGTGATTCATTTATGAGTGGTAACCTTTTAATAACACTCTACAAAGCATCATTTCTTACTACAAAAAGAGTTCGTCTCCGAGTACTTCATTTAAGTGTTATAAACGTTCACTAAAACACAACGAAGAAGCATAGATACCATTCTAAGTGCTTCACGTACGAGCACTTAATTTCTGAGTGATTCTGATTAGAGTACTTCATTTATGGGTGGTAACCATTAAATAAAGCATCTCAAAGCATCTTATCCTACTGCGAGAAGTGTTTCTTATATGAGTACTTCATTTATGGCTCATAACCAAAAAAGAAAACACCTCAAAGCATGATATCCTACTAAGAAGTGTTTCTAATCATACTGCTTCATTTATGAGTGGTAACTTTTCAAGAACACTCTACAAAGCATCATTTCTTACTACAAAAAGATTTTATTCTGCGAGTACTTCAGTTAAGTGTTATAAACGTTCACTAAAACACAACAAAAAACATAGATAACACTCAAAGTGCTTCATTTAAGACTACTTAATTTATGACTGATTCTTATCAGAGTACTTCATTTATGGGTGGTAACCATAAAAGAAGGAATCTTACCCTACTGCGAGAATTGTTTTTTATCTGCGTACTTCATTTATGAGTGGTAACCTTTCAAGAAAAATGGACAACACATCATATCTTACCATTAGAAGAGTTTCATCCACGTGTACTTCATTTAATTGTTGCAACCATTCACTAAAACACAACGAAGAAGCATCGAGTACCACTCAAAGTGATTCACGTACGAGTACTTAATTTATGTGTGATTCTGATTAGATTACTTAATTTATGGGTGATAACAATTAAATAAAGCATCTCAAAGCATCTTACCCTACTGCGAGAAGTGTTTCTTATCTGAGTACTTCATTTATGGGTTATAACCACTAAAGAAAACACCACAAAGCATCATATCCAACTAAGAAGTTTTTCTGATCATAGTGCTTCATTTATGAGTGTAACCTTTCAAGAACACTCTACAAAGCATCATATCTTACTACAGTAAGAGTTTCTTCTCCGAGTACTTCATTTAAGTGTTTTAACCATTCACTAAAACACAACGAAGAAGCATAGATATCATTCTAAGTGCCTCATGTACGACTACTTAATTAAAGAGTGATTTTGATCAGAGTACTTCTTTTATGGGTGGTAACCATTAAATAAAGCATCTCAAGGCACCTTATCCTACTACGAGAAGTGTTTCTTATCTGAGTACTTCATTTTTGGGTGATAACCATAAAAGAAAACACCTCAATGCATCATATCGAACTAAGAAGTGTTTCCGATCATATTGCTTCATTTATGTGTGAAAACTTTCAAGAACACCCTATAAAGCATCATATCATACTACAGTAAGAGTTTCTTCTCCGAGTACTTCATTTAAGTGTTGTAACCATTTACTAAAACACAACGAAGAAGCATAGATACCATTCTAAGTGCTTCACGTAAGAGCACTTAATTTCTGAGTGATTCTGATCAGAGTACTTCATTTATGGGTGGTAACCATTAAATAAAGCATCTCAAAGCATCTTATCCTACTACGAGAAGTGTTTCTTATCTGAGTACTTCATTTATGGGTGATAACCATAAAAGAAAACACCTCAAAGCATCATATCCAACTAAGAAGTGTTTATGATAATAGTGATTCATTTATGAGTGGTAACATTTTAATAACACTCTACAAAGCATCATTTCTTACTACAAAAAGAGTTCGTCTCCGAGTACTTCATTTAAGTGTTATAAACGTTCACTAAAACACAACGAAGAAGCATAGATACCATTCTAAGTGCTTCACGTAAGAACACTTAATTTCTGAGTGATTCTGATTAGAGTACTTCATTTATGGGTGGTAACCATTAAATAAAGCATCTCAAAGCATCTTATCCTACTGCGAGAAGTGTTTCTTATCTGAGTACTTCATTTATGGGTTATAACCATAAAAGAAAACACCACAAAGCATGATATCCTACTAAGAAGTTTTTCTGATCATAGTGCTTCATTTATGAGTGGTAACTTTTCAAGAACACTCTACAAAGCATCATTTCTTACTACAGTAAGAGTTTCTTCTCCGAATACTTCATTTAAGTGTTGTAACCATTCCCTAAAACACAATGAAGAAGCATAGCTATCACTCTAAGTGCTTCATGTACGACTACTTAATTAAAGAGTGATTCTGATAAGAGTACTTCATTTATGGGTGGTAACCATTAAATAAAGAATCTCAAAGCATCTTATCCTACTACGAGAAGTGTTTATTATCTGAGTACTTCATTTATGGCTGATAACCATGAAAGAAAACACCACAAAGCATGATATCCAACTATGAAGTGTTTCTGATCATAGTGCTTCATTTAAGAGTGGTAACTTTTCAAGAACACTCTACAAAGCATCATTTCTTACTATAAAAAGATTTTATTCTTCGAGTACTTCATTTAAGTGTTATAAACGTTCACTAAAACACAACGAAAAACATAGATAACACTCAAAGTGCTTCATTTAAGACTACTTAATTTATAAGTGATTCTTATCACAGTACTTCATTTATGGGCGGTAACCATTAAATAAAGCATCTCAAAGCATCTTATCCTACTACGAGAAGTGTTTATTATCTGAGTACTTCATTTATGGTTGATAACCATGAAAGAAAACACCACAAAGCATGATATCCAACTAAGAAGTGTTTCTAATCATAGTGCTTCATTTAAGAGTGGTAACTTTTCAAGAACACTCTACAAAGCATCATTTCTTACTACAAAAAGATTTTGTTCTACGAGTACTTCATTTAAGTGTTATAAACGTTCACTAAAACACAAGGAAAAACATAGATAACACTCAAAGTGCTTCATTTAAGACTACTTAATTTATGATTGATTCTTGTCAGAGTACTTTATTTATGGGTGGTAACCATTAAATAAAGCATCTTACCCTACTGCGAGAAGTGTTTTTTATCTACATACTTAATTAATGAGTGGTAACCTTTCAAGAAAACTCCACAACACATCATATCTTACCACTAGAAGAGTTTCATCTACGAGTACTTCATTTAATTGTTGCAACCATTCACTAAAACACAACGAAGAAGCATCGAGTACCACTCTAAGTGATTCACGTACGAGTACTTAATTTATGAGTGATTCTGATTAGATTACTTAATTTATGGGTGATAACAATTAAATAAAGCATCTCAAAGCATCTTACCCTACTGCGAGAAGTGTTTCTTATCTGAGTACTTCATTTATGGGTTATAACCACTAAAGAAAACACCACAAAGCATCATATCCAACTAAGAAGTTTTTCTGATCATAGTGCTTCATTTATGAGTGTAACCTTTCAAGAAAACTCTACAAAGCATTATATCTTACTACAGTAAGAGTTTCTTCTCCGAGTACTTCATTTAAGTGTTTTAACCATTCACTAAAACACAACGAAGAAGCATAGATATCATTCTAAGTGCCTCATGTACGACTACTTAATTAAAGAGTGATTGTGATCAGAGTACTTCTTTTATGGGTGGTAACCATTAAATAAAGCATCTCAAGGCACCTTATCCTACTACGAGAAGTGTTTCTTATCTGAGTACTTCATTTTTGGGTGATAACCATAAAAGAAAACACCTCAATGCATCATATCGAACTAAGAAGTGTTTCCGATCATATTGCTTCATTTATGTGTGAAAACTTTCAAGAACACCCTATAAAGCATCATATCATACTACAGTAAGAGTTTCTTCTCCGAGTACTTCATTTAATTGTTGTAACCATTTACTAAAACACAACGAAGAAGCATAGATACCATTCTAAGTGCTTCATGTACGACTACATAATTTAAGAGTGATTCTGATTAGAGTATTTCATTTATGGGTGGTAACCATTAAATAAAGCATCTCAAAGCACCTTATCCTACTACGATTAGTGTTTCTTATCTGAGTACTTCATTTAAGGGTGATAACCATAAAAGAAAACACCTCAATGCATCATATCGAACTAAGAAGTGTTTCTGATCATAGTGCTTCATTTATGATTGAAACCTTTCAAGAACACTCTATAAAGCATCATATTTTACTACAGTAAAAGTTTCTTCTCCGAGTACTTCATTTAATTGTTGTAACCATTCACTAAAACACAACGAAGAAGCATAGATATCACTCTTAGTGCTTCATGTACGACTACATAATTTAAGAGTGATTCTGATTAGAGTATTTCATTTATGGGTGGTAACCATTAAATAAAGCATCTCAAAGCACCTTATCCTACTACGAGAAGTGTTTCTTATCTGAGTACTTCATTTATGGATGATAACCATTAAAGAAAATACCACAAAGCATGATATCCAACTAAAAAGTGTTTCTGATCATAGTGCTTCATTTATGGGTGGTAACTTTTCAAGAACACTCTAGAAAGCATCTCAAGGCACCTTATCCTACTACGAGAAGTGTTTCTTATCTGAGTACTTCATTTTTGGGTGATAACCATAAAAGAAAACACCTCAATGCATCATATCGAACTAAGAAGAGTTTCCGATCATAGTGCTTCATTTATGTGTGAAAACTTTCAAGAACACCCTATAAAGCACCATATCATACTACAGTAAGAGTTTCTTCTCCGAGTACTTTATTTAAGTGTTGTAACCACTCGCTAAAACATAACGAAGAAGCATAGATACCATTCTAAGTGCCTCATGTACGACTACTTAATTAAAGAGTGATTCTGATCAGAGTACTTCTTTTATGGGTGGTAACCATTAAATAAAGCATCTCAAGGCATCTTACCCTACTGCGAGAAGTGTTTCTTATCTGAGTACTTCATTTATGGGTTATAAACACTAAAGAAAACACCACAAAACATCATATCCAACTAAGAAGTTTTTCTGATCATAGTGCTTCATTTATGAGTGTAACCTTTCAAGAACACTCTACAAAACATCATATCTTACTACAGTAAGAGTTTCTTCTCCGAGTACTTCATTTAAGTGTTTTAACCATTCACTAAAACACAACGAAGAAGCATAGATATCATTCTAAGTGCCTCATGTACGACTACTTAATTAAAGAGTGATTCTGATCAGAGTACTTCTTTTATGGGTGGTAACCATTAAATCAAGCATCTCAAAGCAACTTATCCTACTACGAGAAGTGTTTCTTATCTGAGTACTTCATTTTTTGGTGATAACCATAAAAGAAAACACCTCAATGCATCATATCGAACTAAGAAGAGTTTCCGATCATAGTGCTTCATTTATGTGTGAAAACTTTCAAGAACACCCTATAAAGCACCTTATCATACTACAGTAAGAGTTTCTTCTCCGAGTACTTTATTTAAGTGTTGTAACCACTCGCTAAACCATAACGAAGAAGCATAGATACCATTCTAAGTGCTTCACGTACGAGCACTTGATTTCTGAGTGATTCTGATCAGAGTACTTCATTTATGGGTGGTAACCATTAAATAAAGCATCTCAAAGCATCTTATCCTACTGCGAGAAGTGTTTCTTATATGAGTACTTCATTTATGGCTCATAACCAAAAAAGAAAACACCACAAAGCATGATATCCTACTAAGAAGTGTTTCTAATCATACTGCTTCATTTATGAGTGGTAACTTTTCAAGAACACTCTACAAAGCATCATTTCTTACTACAAAAAGAGTTCGTCTCCGAGTACTTCATTTAAGTGTTATAAACGTTCACTAAAACACAACGAAGAAGCATAGATACCATTCTAAGTGCTTCACGTAAGAACACTTAATTTCTGAGTGATTCTGATTAGAGTACTTCATTTATGGGTGGTAACCATTAAATAAAGCATCTCAAAGCATCTTATCCTACTGCGAGAAGTGTTTCTTATCTGAGTACTTCCTTTATGGGTTATAACCATAAAAGAAAACACCACAAAGCATGATATCCTACTAAGAAGTTTTTCTGATCATAGTGCTTCATTTATGAGTGGTAACTTTTCAAGAACACTCTACAAAGCATCATTTCTTACTACAGTAAGAGTTTCTTCTCCGAGTACTTCATTTAAGTGTTGTAACCATTCCCTAAAACACAATGAAGAAGCATAGCTATCACTCTAAGTGCTTCATTTAAGACTACTTAATTAAAGAGTGATTCTGATAAGAGTACTTCATTTATGGGTGGTAACCATTAAATAAAGAATCTCAAAGCATCTTATCCTACTACGAGAAGTGTTTATTATCTGAGTACTTCATTTATGGCTGATAACCATGAAAGAAAACACCACAAAGCATGATATCCAACTATGAAGTGTTTCTGATCATAGTGCTTCATTTAAGAGTGGTAACTTTTCAAGAACACTCTACAAAGCATCATTTCTTACTATAAAAAGATTTTATTCTTCGAGTACTTCATTTAAGTGTTATAAACGTTCACTAAAACACAACGAAAAACATAGATAACACTCAAAGTGCTTCATTTAAGACTACTTAATTTATAAGTGATTCTTATCACAGTACTTCATTTATGGGCGGTAACCATTAAATAAAGCATCTCAAAGCATCTTATCCTACTACGAGAAGTGTTTATTATCTGAGTACTTCATTTATGGCTGATAACCATGAAAGAAAACACCACAAAGCATGATATCCAACTAAGAAGTGTTTCTAATCATAGTGCTTCATTTAAGAGTGGTAACTTTTCAAGAACACTCTACAAAGCATCATTTCTTACTACAAAAAGATTTTGTTCTACGAGTACTTCATTTAAGTGTTATAAACGTTCACTAAAACACAAGGAAAAACATAGATAACACTCAAAGTGCTTCATTTAAGACTACTTAATTTATGATTGATTCTTGTCAGAGTACTTTATTTATGGGTGGTAACCATTAAATAAAGCATCTTACCCTACTGCGAGAAGTGTTTTTTATCTGCATACTTCATTAATGAGTGGTAACCTTTCAAGAAAACTCCACAACACATCATATCTTACCACTAGAAGAGTTTCATCTACGAGTACTTCATTTATTTGTTGCAACCATTCACTAAAACACAACGAAGAAGCATCGAGTACCACTCTAAGTGATTCACGTACGAGTACTTAATTTATGAGTGATTCTGATTAGATTACTTAATTTATGGGTGATAACAATTAAATAAAGCATCTCAAAGCATCTTACCCCACTGCGAGAAGTGTTTCTTATCTGAGTACTTCATTTATGGGTTATAACCACTAAAGAAAACACCACAAAGCATCATATCCAACTAAGAAGTTTTTCTGATCATAGTGCTTCATTTATGAGTGTAACCTTTCAAGAACACTCTACAAAGCATCATATCTTACTACAGTAAGAGTTTCTTCTCCGAGTACTTCATTTAAGTGTTTTAACCATTCACTAAAACACAACGAAGAAGCATAGATATCATTCTAAGTGCCTCATGTACGACTACTTAATTAAAGAGTGATTTTGATCAGAGTACTTCTTTTATGGGTGGTAACCATTAAATAAAGCATCTCAAGGCACCTTATCCAACTACGAGAAGTGTTTCTTATCTGAGTACTTCATTTTTGGGTGATAACCATAAAAGAAAACACCTCAATGCATCATATCGAACTAAGAAGTGTTTCCGATCATATTGCTTCATTTATATGTGAAAACTTTCAAGAACACCCTATAAAGCATCATATCATACTACA
This sequence comes from Eleocharis quinqueflora, assembly GCA_964058865.1. Taxonomy (NCBI): domain Eukaryota; kingdom Viridiplantae; phylum Streptophyta; class Magnoliopsida; order Poales; family Cyperaceae; genus Eleocharis; species Eleocharis quinqueflora. The sequence goes on along the minus strand of CAXKVX010000175.1, from coordinate 212,871 downwards.
GTAAGAGTTTCTTCTCCGAGTACTTCATTTAAGTGTTGTAACCATTTACTAAAACACAACGAAGAAGCATAGATACCATTCTAAGTGCTTCACGTAAGAGCACTTAATTTCTGAGTGATTCTGATCAGAGTACTTCATTTATGGGTGGTAACCATTAAATAAAGCATCTCAAAGCATCTTATCCTACTACGAGAAGTGTTTCTTATCTGAGTACTTCATTTATGGGTGATAACCATAAAAGAAAACACCTCAAAGCATCATATCCAACTAAGAAGTGTTTCTGATCATAGTGATTCATTTATGAGTGGTAACATTTTAATAACACTCTACAAAGCATCATTTCTTACTACAAAAAGAGTTCGTCTCCGAGTACTTCATTTAAGTGTTATAAACGTTCACTAAAACACAACGAAGAAGCATAGATACCAGTCTAAGTGCTTCACGTAAGAGCACTTAATTTATGAGTGATTCTGATTAGAGTACTTCATTTATGGGTGGTAACCATTAAATAAAGCATCTCAAAGCATCTTATCCTACTGCGAGAAGTGTTTCTTATCTGAGTACTTCATTTATGGGTTATAACCATAAAAGAAAACACCACAAAACATGATATCCTACTAAGAAGTTTTTCTGATCATAGTGCTTCATTTATGAGTGGTAACTTTTCAAGAACACTCTACAAAGCATCATTTCTTACTACAGTAAGAGTTTCTTCTCCGAGTACTTCATTTAAGTGTTGTAACCATTCCCTCAAACACAATGAAGAAGCATAGCTATCACTCTAAGTGCTTCATGTACGACTACTTAATTAAAGAGTGATTCTGATAAGAGTACTTCATTTATGGGTGGTAACCATTAAATAAAGAATCTCAAAGCATCTTATCCTACTACGAGAAGTGTTTATTATCTGAGTACTTCATTTATGGCTGATAACCATGAAAGAAAACACCACAAAGCATGATATCCAACTATGAAGTGTTTCTGATCATAGTGCTTCATTTAAGAGTGGTAACTTTTCAAGAACACTCTACAAAGCATCATTTCTTACTATAAAAAGATTTTATTTTTCGAGTACTTCATTTAAGTGTTATAAACGTTCACTAAAACACAACGAAAAACATAGATAACACTCAAAGTGCTTCATTTAAGACTACTTAATTTATAAGTGATTCTTATCACAGTACTTCATTTATGGGCGGTAACCATTAAATAAAGCATCTCAAAGCATCTTATCCTACTACGAGAAGTGTTTATTATCTGAGTACTTCATTTATGGCTGATAACCATGAAAGAAAACACCACAAAGCATGATATCCAACTAAGAAGTGTTTCTAATCATAGTGCTTCATTTAAGAGTGGTAACTTTTCAAGAACACTCTACAAAGCATCATTTCTTACTACAAAAAGATTTTGTTCTACGAGTACTTCATTTAAGTGTTATAAACGTTCACTAAAACACAAGGAAAAACATAGATAACACTCAAAGTGCTTCATTTAAGACTACTTAATTTATGATTGATTCTTGTCAGAGTACTTTATTTATGGGTGGTAACCATTAAATAAAGCATCTTACTCTACTGCGAGAAGTGTTTTTTATCTGAGTACTTTATTTATGAGTGGTAACCTTTAAAGAAAACTCCACAACACATCATATCTTACCACGAGAAGAGTTTCATCTACGAGTACTTCATTTATTGTTGCAACCATTCACTAAAACACAACGAAGAAGCATCGAGTACCACTCTAAGTGATTCACGTACGAGTACTTAATTTATGAGTGATTCTGATTAGAGTACTTAATTTATGGGTGATACCCTTTAAATAAAGCATCTCAAAGCATCTTACCCTACTGCGAGAAGTGTTTCTTATCTGAGTACTTCATTTATGGGTTATAACCAATAAAGAAAACACCACAAAGCATCATATCCAACTAAGAAGTTTTTCTGATCATAGTGCTTCATTTATGAGTGTAACCTTTCAAGAACACTCTACAAAGCATCATATCTTACTACAGTAAGAGTTTTTTCTCCGAGTACTTCATTTAAGTGTTTTAACCATTCACTAAAACACAACGAAGAAGCATAGATATCATTCTAAGTGCCTCATGTACGACTACTTAATTAAAGAGTGATTCTGATCAGAGTACTTCTTTTATGGGTGGTAACCATTAAATAAAGCATCTCAAAGCACCTTATCCTACTACGATTAGTGTTTCTTATCTGAGTACTTCATTTAAGGGTGATAACCATAAAAGAAAACACCTCAATGCATCATATCGAACTAAGAAGTGTTTCTGATCATAGTGCTTCATTTATGATTGAAACCTTTCAAGAACACTCTATAAAGCATCATATTTTACTACAGTAAGAGTTTCTTCTCCGAGTACTTCATTTAATTGTTGTAACCATTCACTAAAACACAACGAAGAAGCATAGATATCACTCTTAGTGCTTCATGTACGACTACATAATTTAAGAGTGATTCTGATTAGAGTATTTCATTTATGGGTGATAACCATTAAATAAAGCATCTCAAAGCACCTTATCCTACTACGAGAAGTGTTTCTTATCTGAGTACTTCATTTATGGATGATAACCATTAAAGAAAATACCACAAAGCATGATATCCAACTAAAAAGTGTTTCTGATCATAGTGCTTCATTTATGGGTGGTAACTTTTCAAGAACACTCTAGAAAGCATCATTTCTTACTACAAAAATATTTTATTCTTCGAGTACTTCATTTAAGTGTTATAAATGTTCACTAAAACACAACGAAGAAGCATAGATAACACTTAATGTGCTTCATGTAAGACTACTTAATTTATGAGTGATTTTTGTCAGAGTACTTTATTTATGGGTGGTAACCATTAAATAAAGCATCTTACCCTACTGCGAGAAAAGCAATTGCGGGGCGAGAGAAAAGCCCAGGCCTCGACGGGCAGCCCGGCGATCACGAGGCCAGCCACAGTGGAGATGAAAATGGCAAGCAATTGCCAAGCCTGTTGGGAGACGTCAAGCGGCCTGGGTAGGAGGAATTGCAGAGTGAGGCCGATGCCGACTGTTGTATAAGCTTAACTTCGGTCGGGCAAGAACAATAAAGATAGAAACTCAATATCGCTAGAGCGAAATTGTGCTTTAGCATGAAAGAAAGCATTTTTGCTAAGTGTTGTCAAGTAAATAAGGTTCTTTTTTCCCATAATAAGGGCTTGAAGAGCGAGGGTAGTAGAATGGACTAGAAGCTTTTGAGATTAAAAGAATGTGAGAAGAGGTATGAGGCTCTTTCCTGCGGGGTGTTGGCACAGAGAAGAGGAGTCTAAGCGTGTGGCCCAGGTTTCCCGCCGTGAGTAGATCGTTTTTATGAGAAGAAAGTGCAGACGACTTGACCAGGCCAGGCTTTGGCAACGGATTATTCTACCAAAAAAGTATATGCACTTATTGAAGAAGAAGATGCCTCTGAATTCCATCTAGAAGAGAGGCGATCGAACCAGTATTATCTTTTAGGATGGGTTCCTTTGTGTTTGTGTTTAGGAGGTGAGGATTCGGAGGGATGGGCTTCACACCAAAATGGGGAGAAGCAGGGGCAATGAGTTCCTTTGTGTTTGTGTTTGGGAGGTGAGGATTGGAAGGATTGAGAGGGAAAGGGACGGAGAGAGAGCGAAGGATGAAGCGCGAAGAGGTCGAGGTGGAGGATTCAAGTCGGGCGATACAAACGAGAGAAGCAGATGTTGTCATTTGGAATTGGAATCAAGAGAAACAGCTGTTACTCGGTAGCTATGTATATGGAAAGCAGGAGAAGCAGATGAACAGTAACAACTGTTACTCGGTAAACCGGGTGTACATGCAAGAGAAACACAAGAACAGTATATGGAAATCAGGGATTGGTGAGAGTTGAGTGTTTTTATGATGTTGTGTTGTTGTTTTGTTTTTTTATGTTTTGTGTTGTATTCTCCAGTGTGTAGATCAGGAATTAGGTAGGTACAAAGAGAGTTGAGCACATGGTTTGTCAATTGTCATGGTATATGATATATTTTATTTCACTAGACGTTCTACTTTGATTTCAAGGTAGAATTGAAAAAGGTTGCAAAGAATTCATATTGTACTGTTCATAATTAATTAAAAATACTTGGGTTTATAGTTCTGATGAAATGAACTCTCAATTGTTGGATTAAAATAATGATGCAGTTACATTTGAATATGATGTCCAAATTTGAGGTATGTCTAATTAATCTCATTGAGTTTGTTCTGTCTATTTTTACTTGATACCAGAGAATTTTCAAGACTCCTAATTGGACACGCAAGTATCAAATACTGAAGAGAACTGCACATTACAAGATTTCATCTCAAAATGCATTTTTATGTTTATTTTAATTCAATCTCTCATGTAGATACCAAAGAATACAAATTTTAGTAAACATTTTTTTTCATATTTAATTGGCTATTAATGTGTCATTTTTGTAAAATTAATTACAGTGATTTCTACTTCATCATCACCTCTTATATTGCAAGTATTTGTAGGTATTTTTTATTAATATCTACTTTTTATTTAATTAGTTTTATAGATCAAATTAATACATATATTATTTAGATATGAAATTTGCATTGCATATAATTGAATTGAATACATATATATATAATATATACTTATATGTTATATATATGTAAGTATTGTCATATAGAACCAAAATATCGGAACAAAAAATAATTTAGGTCACCTATTCGAGATTAATCCAATAGGGATTAATTTCGAATAGTTCCCCGTATGGGACTGCTATTTGAACACTTTGTCTCATTTAGGATTAGTGGACATATGATATTTGCAATCTGGTGTTTGCGGAGAATTCAGTTCAGTATTTCCTCAATTGTTCTCACGAATACGTGTGTGCGTCAATGTATTCGGGGAGCTGAGGGGAAATGTTTCCAGCAATCATCTCTAAAGTAACCTATCTATGTTTCATTAAACCTCCGCAGGATGGTGAATGAACAAAGACAAAAGTGGAGAAATGATTATTACACTCGAAATAGAGACAAAATCTTGCAGGCTCAACGAGAAAAAAAGCTTATAGAAATGATTATTATGCTCAAAATAGAGACAAAATCTTGCTGGCTCGACGACAGAAAAGAGCTTCTGCTCGTGACAATGATCAAAATCAAAGTGTATCCTCGTCGAGTGGTTAGTAGCTATGTATACATAATACATATATTGACACTAAGTGCATTGAAATGGAGTTTCAATCTTTTATATTGACACTAAGTGCATTGGCTATTTTTGATAAATCAACATTGACTATTTTGTGCTTGTGTTCACAAAAATGGAGTTTCAATCTTTCTACTTTTTGCTGGTGTTGATTCTTTGACATTTTAATTTTTACCATATAGTTAGTTAGTACGACAGTTGGACAAAACTTTGAGATTATGTTAGCACCTCCCTTTAAAAATGGTAATGATTGACATGTGTGATTCCCGAATTATGTACATTTTATAATAATCCTTACTATTAAACTATTACAGATTAATCACGAAAATATATATATTTTCCGTGTTAAATTAATTATGAACTAGTTGTGTTTAATTATCCATTTATCTTTGAAAACATTGCAATATATATGAACCTCACGCTTCAACTGAATATGGTGAAAGTGATGAAAGATATTATGTTATTACGCACTAAAGAAATGCTTCCATCAACCTTTTGTATATCATAATTATAAAATTATCATAGTTGGATTGCCAATATAGGAATGTAACCGTGTGCAATTCTTATTAATAATTAAAGAGACCCTGTTCTTGCAATCTGAACAGTTAAATATTGAATGAACGGATAGATCTAAAACCTTAAAGTAAATATAGTTGTCTGAAGCACAAATTTGGATCGTCCATTTTGTTTTTGACGGTACAGATCGAAACGACCATTGTCCTGCTCTTCCTTAGGAAGCAGCACATGGGGATTGATCTAGGAATTAATACACTTTACCCAATGTATACTATGTGGTGCATTGGTGCGCAACCAAACAAACGACATTCCCGGAGCGGTTACCTATCCATAACCGAATATATATGATCTTTTTGCAAAAGAAACAGATATTATTCGTCGCATGTCACGATCGAACGACACGTGATTATGTGATTCTTTGTCAAAGTTGTGGAAACCTTTTGCCCTGTCACCCATCAAAGCACAGGAGAAAAATGTGGACATGTCATTTTAGCAGCGGTGCTAACGAATATGACGATTCATGAACAAAATAAATTGAATACTATTGAACATTTATGAAATACACTAATTCTTGATCTTAGTTGAAGTTCAGATCCACATGATTAACTTATGGACAAATAGTGAACATTATTCGATTATAAGATGAACTGGACATTAGTAGATAATTATGGACTTGATTTGGTCAGCGGACTGAGTTTGACATGAACTGAAACCCTCCAATTAGCAACCCTACATTCTATTGAGTAAAATAGATCTGCGCGACTTCAAAGTATTTTTCAGCTATCCAATTGCATCAAGATTCTCATTTCTGATTGAAAAAGAATTAAAATTACTTTAAAAGTGCGAATCTTGATGCAAATGAATGACTTTGGCAGGCTTTGAATCAATTTTGGATTCAAAGCATGCAGACCTATCCTGCTCTCGTCATTCTAAATGACTACGAGTCCGTGAAAGATTTGGGAAGGCGCTGACGTTCATGATTTTAAATTATAACAAATTAGATTCTGAAGTTCGATAGTTCTGATAGGTGCAAGGTTTTGCTATTATTTATCTGAGATATTTTTCAATCATCTTCAATCATCGACACTTATGATTATTAATTAAGCAGCGTTAAATCAAGTCGTGTGGTCTAAGAAAAGTCTCAAAATTATTACTAACTCACTAACTGATTGGTTTGGGTGATTTACTTTGAAGAACGAGATATTCAAGTGTATATTTTATTTTAGTGTTTGAAAATTTTGATTTTATTTGAAACTTGGTTTAGATTTAAAATTTTGAGTTTTATTTGGAACTTGGTTTCGGGTTTCAAGATTTGGGTTTGATTTTGAGTTTGCTTGGTATTTCAGTTTTGGTTTTAAGGAACGATGTGTATTATAAATTTATTTTTATATTTGTTTATTTGTATTTAGTTTGCTACCTCATTCATATCTTTATATTTGTTATTATTGTTAGCTTGAATTCTTTTTGGCTTGACAATTTGAAAAACAAATCAGTACTAATCTTTACACAAGTTGAGTTTTGTTGAAGTGCAGGTTATAACATGTATGTTTAATCATGGCAAATGTCATCAGCATCATGTACAAGTCAAGTGGAGCACAATGACACAAGAGGCAAGCAAAACAGAGGCTCACAGAGCCTTGCGTTACTGTAACGCATGAGAGACCCGTCATAACGGGTTGTTACCCGTCTCAATGGGTTTCCCAGGCATCATAATAGGTGCCTGGCAAGAGGACCCACAAGACGAGTTCTGGAGCAAAAAGTCTGAGCCTTGTGTTACTATAACGCACGGCCAACCCATCACAACGGATTTCAGACCCGTCATAACGGGTTTCCATCCGCCACAACGGGTTTCTGAAGGAGAAGGGCCCAAAAGTCAGTTGCAAAGGAGTTCAAGGGCAAAACTGAAAAGACCCCACAACGAATTCTGTGACGGGTTGATCAATTTTTGTAACTCAAGAGTTATGGTTCAAGATTTCAAGATCCAAGAAGTGTCATGCCTATATAAACTTGTCATCTTCGTTTCAGAAGACTAAGAAAGCTATCCCTAAGTTTACAAGCACTCAAAGAGCACCAAAAAGAGTACATAAGTCTTTTCCAATAAGCATCCAAACTTGAGAGTTTAGGATAACCATTGTTCTAGTCTAATTGTCTATTCGAGCTAATTTTCTACTATTTGTTTGTTTGGTACGTGTTGTGTTGTTAAACAGATCATTTCTTGTCTTTGGTTGTGTTGTCAACCAAAACCATTTTAGTTATACCTTGTAAGTTTGGTGTTGCCCATAGAAAGGGTCTTGGAGCCTTTTGGATATACTTACTTTTTGTAAAACACTTCCGGTTATAGTGTTTGATCCCTGAAGGTTTTTTGATATATACGGGGGTCCCGTGAAGTAGGCCTAATCCGTTTATCAGGCCGAATCACATTATATTGTGTGTTCTTTGCTCTCTTGATTTCTTTACTTTTACTAGACTTGTGAAACCAATTAAATTGTACCAAAACTTGTAGAATTGCTAGGTGATTAAGGTTCTAAGTAAAACTTGATATTGTACAAGCTTCCACAATCAATTTAGATAGCATTACCTTTGATTATCTCAAAATAACAATTTGTATGAGAGCAAAATGTTCATACCTAGAAAATTAGACCAATTCCTTATAGTTATTGACTTTATCTTGTGAAATAGCACAATTAAAGTTTGTGAAAGAATCGTCAATCTTTGAGTTAGGATGTAAGATTTTCTTTTTTTCGGAAAAGATGCATGGTTAACTATCTTGGTATACTTAGCTATGAGAAGTTGTTGAAGTTGGTTGCACACCTAAGTACGAACCAATGGTATCACCTTAAATTTATCTAAGTGTAATTAAAATTTACCATTTAAGCATTTAAAATAAAACTATTTAAATGGACGATGCGAAGAAATCCAAAATAGAAGAAGGAGAATTATTAAATAATTAGTATAATAGTAGTACATAAAGTTTATCAATACTCCCAAGACAAAGGAATAAAATGAGAATAAATCCCCAAGTTATGGGACATCAGGATTCGCCCCCTTAGACAGGTCTCGTATTCAAGCCGCCAAATCTAAGGGTAGTGTTAAGCGGGTCTCGTATTCAAGTCGCCTACTTAAACAAATTCTGAGTTTCTAGAATGAAAACGCCCTAGGAAAACTTGAGCGGCTACTAACAGCACACACTCGGTCAAAAGCAAATTGAAACGCCTACCTCAACAAAAGAGAAAATACAAAGTAAAAATAAACGGTCTCAGTTTCCATACAGAATTAAGAAACCACTACCCGTTGAAAGAATATAATATACCTCCCTATACCAACTAAGGGCCAAAGGGGAGCCCCAGACTTTCTCAGTACCAATCAGGGGCCAAAGGAGAAAGCCCTTCGAATATTAGAGATCTCGTAATTCTGGCTGTTGGATGTAAATCAATTGGTGCAATTCAATTAGGGTATCATTACAAGAAAACTGTTCCCTAATCTAAAACAATTGCAAACAATTAATTCGAATAAAACCGTTGCTACGTGAGTGAAATAAATTAAATGAGTGGAAGAGGTACTTACCTTCCATCCCTACGGTCTCCCTTGTACAATCATCCTTTCAACGGAGCGCCTCTTGTGGTGGAAGTGCGGAAGTGTGTCGTTGGGCATAAGCGACCCATTTGTTTTATCCCGGTGCCTATCCTTTCTCCAATGCCACGAACGGAACAATGGAGTAATTCTCTTTTAAATGGAGTGAGAAGTGAGGCTATGCATAGCACATATGCCCTATGTCGATAACAGGGAATTGTCTTTTCAACCAACCGTTGTAAATGGGTGCTGACCCAGGGCTATTTATAGAGACGTTAGTGTATCTTGGAAAGATGCCGAATTAATTATCAAATATTCATCAAATATTTGAAATTATATTCTCTCCAATTCTTTTCCAAATTCTAATATTCACTTCTGTGAATAATTCTACGAATTTGGTATGATAATTATATTATTCAATCAGAAAAGATAACGGTAAATCTAGGCAACCAAAAATTGCCTTAGAATAGGTCTCTTGCGGCTGCAATAAAATTCATTGCGGCCGCAATTGACTTGGTTTCCAGACTTGGCAGGAAATATGCCAAGTCTCTTATGGCCGCAATGAGGGCTATTGCGATCGCAATAAATCTTCTGAAAATCAGAAGATTTTTTGCCAAGTCTCTCCTATCCATTGCGGCCGCAAATGATCTTCTTGCAGTCGCAATAGATTTGCGTTTGTGCTGTTTTGCTTGGGTTTTGATCCAATTTGAGTTGGGTTTGGCCCAAACAATATTTCTGACTTTACACTAACATCAATATATAGTATAATTAATCATAATTGGTCCATTAACAATTATAATTAATTTACTTAAGTTCTATATGCATTCGTGCTCAAAATCGTAGCGAAATACGTATAATGCCAATCTATATCTGTTAATCACTTTATTTGGCATATCCATATATTACTCCTTGTAATATTAGGTGACAATATGTGACACGTAGTAATCATATAACATGTAGTCCAAACTTTATTTATTGGAATTGACGTCTCAATTCCAACAATCTCCCACATAAACAAGTGTGATCCTTTTGATTACATGTGTTTGTGAATCTGCAGATTACTTTAACTTTTCTTTCCTTTTGTATTTCTTAAATAATTCAATCCACCAGTCATACCAGCACAGGACTTAGACGATAGTCACCACAGTTCCTTCGTGGCTTTATCGATGAAAATCACTGTACCAAATACTTTCTGGATGACATGAATTAGATTTTGGTCATATAGTTCAGAAATTACACGAGAATGTGATTATACGTGCCTATTTTCGATTGGGTCATCGCTACTTTAGTGAGGTCAAAACTTTAAAGGAGGTGTGGCTTCCATATAAATCACAACTTGTTGAAAGTCGCATAGAGCATACGTTTCCTCAAAATCAGACTCCCATATTTTCCACAAACCTTGTGAATACGAAGTCTAAACTGTCGTATGTTCTATCTTTCATCCTTTATTTTGGGTTACTAGATAACTTATTTAATTTCTAGTATATTGAGATATGTAAGTTGCATATATTATGACTTGTTGCAAATTACACAGAACATACATTTCTACAAAATCAGGCTCCCACATTTTCCACAAGACTTTGCGAATACGAAACCTGCACTTGTTGTATGTTCCGTCTTCAATCTCTCTTTTTAGGAAATTAATATTTCAACTTTTTCTAGTATTATGCATATCTCCTTTATTGTCACAATATAACTTGAATGGTCTCAAAACTGAGTTCATTAGAGTGACATCTTTAAGCATCTGGAATCAGATTTGGTATGACCTCAAAACTTTTCCAAATTCTGACACTCGAGTATTATTCTTTCGTTTGCTATAAGTCCTTTTAAAATTTCGTAAAAGATCTTATAAATACTAAGTATTTTTCTTGAAGTTGTTATACATCACAATAACCTTATGGCCGTATATCAACATATTTAATGCTTATAAGGCAAATACAAATACTTAGACTTTATTACTTTTGATTTCGATAAGGGGTATTAATCCTTATTCTTTAAGACATGTCTTACTCCCACATAACTCGAATAGTCTGATTTATCAACATTTGATTAGATCACAATTTGATAATACTTTTATTGAGACTCTTTAATTGCATAGATATTATTTTCTTTGTGCAACTTATAATCTTATGAAAAATTCTTAAGTGGCATCCTTAATATCTATTCAAAACTTTTAAACATAATGCCATTAATCCTTTTAAAGAATCTTTAAAGAAAAATTCTTTATAACTTATATATGAAGTCTTTTACCGACAAATTTAACTTTATATTTCCAAAACATTATCATTTGTAATTCCATATCGTTCCAAATTTTCATTTGTACTGAAACAGATTTAATGCTTTAAGGTAATGGAGAAATATTCAATATTGTCAGTGAGAAGTTTCATTTTATGTATATAAGATAACTTATTCACTTTCTAGAGTATATGACTATTTAGTCATGTCTTATAGAAAACTTAATAACAACGACTTTATAGTTGCAATTCTGGTTACTCTAGTAAATTTTGGCACTTGTATATTATTTCTTTGAGAATTTTCTCAACAGGGAAATTTTCATTAAATAACACAAACACATCTTATTCCAAAATATATACCCACCGGCATACAGCCAATGTTATTGCAGGAGGCAATACGACTATTGGGTTAATTTTGGGTCATATGTGTTATTTGATGTATAGCTAAGTATTTAACCGAATCATCATCTAACAACACAAATTTTCTTATTCCAAAATACCCATGGGCTTATAGCCAAAATCATCGCAAGAAGCAATGCATCTCTTTGGGCTTGTTTTGGGTCTATGTTTATTAATTGAATATCTTATTTGAGGTGGAGTTTGCCTATTGATAAAAGATTTATTTTTCGATATACAACCTTGATCAGATTGTGAACATGGTTCGAACGAAGGTCCTGAAAACCATGTCCCTACTGATCTTGACTCGAATTAGAATAAAAACGAGCAAAGGCCCAAGATTTTATTCTAATTCTTGTCTCCTTCTTCGAAAATCGATTAATAGACTCAAGATTTTACTTTCCAATAAATAACCTTAATCAGATTGTGAACATGATTCAAACGAGGTCCTGAAAACCATGTCCTCACTGATCTTGACTTGAATTAGAACAAAAAACAAGCGAAGACCCAAGATTTTTATTCTAATTTAGTCTCCTTTTTCGGAAAGACAATTAGCAGACTTTAATAAAATTCCAAGATTTAGCTTTCCGATATATATGTCCTTGACCAGTTTGTGAATATGATTAGAACGAAGGTCCAAGATCATATCCTCACCGGTCTTGACCCAAAGTACAAAAAAAGGCCGAGCGAAGGCTCAGTATTTACTCTAATATACGTCATCTTTTTCGAAAAAGTAATTTATGGGTTTTATTAAAATCTTCAATCTTCAAAATCTTATTTGTTAACTCTAAAATCTTATCTTTTTATCATATCTCCCCCACAAACTTCATACCCTCAAAGATCATAATGTCTCAATTGTTTGTGTTATGCTGGTTTGTAATAATGTCTTTTAGAGAAATGTACTCAAATGACAACTTGTTTACCTCATGTTTAATTTGAACATCTTTAATAATTTATCATTATTAAAAGTCTAACTTAATTTGAACATATCCATATATCTCGAAGATTCAAATATTCATTCAAATCATTTTATGGTTTAAGCAAGTTATATTTAAAATATATTTCGCTTTATGTTGCAGTACTATAGAATTATTATCATAGATTTTAACAATAATTGCATCATTACATTTCCTATTATTGCGAATAAAATTCGACAATATATAGATGACACAAATTTAATTAAAATCTATCATATTCCTGAAGTCTTAACTTAGATGATGATAGTAATATGTATCAATATCTACATCAGATGTTAAGATAATACTATTGTCCTCTTCTATTATCCATATTAAATAGATTATAGATATTTTGTATTATTTTACATCTGTCACTCTTGTTGGATTCATATTTCATCATTCTTGTTGATTTTGACAAAATTCCTTTTGATCCAATAATTTGGTCATCGCAAAACGATAAATAGTCCTACGTGTCCGGCTGATGTTCAGGGGACACGACATCTTCGCCGTTGATTTGAGATTGTTACCAAATTTGTGTCGTTCGCTCGCTGCTCCTGCTTTCAACGGTGTAGCCTTTGTGTAGAGGGTCAATTTTCCCTTTGCTCCAATACGCTTCCAAATTTTCAATTAGTGATAGCATGGCTACGTTCCTATTTTTGCAGTTCATCCCGCCTCTCTTCGCAACTCATCACAACTTATCACTACCATCCGATTAAAATTTCTCGAGAAGATCAAATCGGTTCCAGTCCTCCTACCATCGATTCCTCTCACAATTCAACACCGCTATTTTCTTCTTCGATAACTCCTCTTATTATTTTCAGTAATAACGCTTCCTCTTCCTCTTCTTCTGCCATTAAACCTTCTCGAAAGAATCGAGTAACTTCCAGCCCTTCTACCCTTACTCTTCGCAGCACTTATTTTTCCACAATAACTCCTCTTTCTTTCTTCCATAACTCTTCATATTCCTTCTCTTTAATGCGTCATTCTTCAATGCCGATGGCTATATATGTTGTGATGTCTTTCCTATACATCTTTTTCGCTTCTGTTGCAAGGCGTCAGATAGATCTCACATCATTTCTAGGTACATACAGTTGATTCCGATATGTAATATTCCGATAATTTTTTGAATTTCATTGTTGAAAATTCCATTTAGGCAGCTACTTTTTGTTTCCTATCTATTTTGTCTATCAGTTTGTAAATTTGTTAATTTAAGCATATACTGGTATGAAAATTTAAGCATATACTGGTATCAAAAAAAAGGTATTAATAGTAATAGAATTAATACTGGTCTGTTCATACATACCGTTGATTCTGATATGTAATTTTCCGATAAATTTCTGAATTTCATTGTTGAAAATTTCATTTAGGCAGCTACTTTTTGTTTCCTATCTATTGTGTCTATCAGTTTGTAAATTTGTTAATTTAAGCATATACTGGTATCAAAATTTTAAGCATGTATATACTGGTATCTAAAAAAGGTATTAATAGTAATAGAATTAGTACTGGTCTGTTCATATGCCCAAAAAAAGATGTTCAATTTGTTAATGCATGAATTTAAGTATATATACTGGTATCAAAATTTAGGCATACTGATCTGATATTTCATTGTTGAAAATTTTATTTCGACAGATACCTTTTGTTTCCTATCTAATTTGTCGATGAATTTGTGAATTTAAGTATATATACTGGTATGTACATTTAGGCATACTGGTTTGTTTATATGCCTAAAAAAAGGTGTTCAATTTGTTAATTTGTGAATTTAAGTATATATATATATAATGGTATTTAAATTTAGGCATACTGGTCTGTTCATATGCCAAAAAAAGGTATTAATAGTAATAGAATTAATACTGGTCTGTTCATATGCCAAAAAAAGGTATTAATGCTGGTATGTTCATACTGGTATTAATAGTAATAGAATTAATTTTTAATGTTCAGTTGGACTATTGTAAATTTGTTAATGTTATTGAGGAGGTGTGAACTATTTTTTTCCTATGCAACATAATGACTTGAAGTTTTTCAGTTTGTATTGAATCTAATTAGGATTGAAATTTGGATTGTTAGTTTTAATTTAATATATTGAATTTTTTCCCTGTTCAATTGAACAGTTGTAAATTTGTTACTGGTATTGAATATCTGAACTAATTCTTCCCTATACCACAGAGTGGCTTGAGGGTTTTCTGTTCAACAAGCCTTGCAAGGATTGGAGAAGCAAACTGGTATGTGATTCCACCTTAGTCAGAATATAATTTTTTTTTTGGATTTTATCATTTTATAATCTGGCATGTTCTACCATCTCAACATTATTGTATTGGAAAAAAAATTGTACTTTTTATTTTCGTTTGTTGGGATTCATGCTTGCTTTTTTAAAACTGCTATGGTAGGGCTTAACACCTTTTTAGTTTTTTGGTATCATGTACTGAATAACTACAATGACATATATTGAAAGAGGTGCATTTGATACTTAATAAAAATAGCTTTTGACGTTGCAAATAAGTCATGTTCTCCATTCATTATATATTTTTGTTATGATTGGAGTTACAAAAATTTAGAGTTTAGAGTTTTTGTGCTTTCAATGTCATGATTTCATGGAGGATATTTACTAAAAATTTGTAAAGACACACATCTCAAATAGTAATAGAAGTAATATACCACTGAGTGGACTGAAAAAATTAATTATACTGGTATGTAAATTTAAGCATACTGATCTTTTTATCTAAAAAATAGTAATGAAACTAATTTTTCTGTTCAGTTAGGGTATTTTAAATTTGTTACTGGTATTGAAGATCTGAGTTATTTTTTTCCTCTATGCCACAGAGTGGCTTGGGGGTTCTCTGCTCAATAGTTGTTGCAAGAATTGAAGAGGCATATTGGTTTGTGAATCTACCTTAGTCAGTATATGAATTTTTAAATTCTTTGACTTTATCATTTTATGATCTGTCATGTTGTATCATCTGAACATTATTGTAATAATAATGGAAAAATATTACTCTCTTTTGTTTTCTTAAGTTACTAGTATGGGATTCAATTTTTGTTGAAAATTGGTATGGTATCAAGAAATGTCCAATGTGATTAAAATTCTCTCGCGTATATTTATTTTACCAGGTTCTATTGTTTCAGATTCGACATTAGTCATAGTTTTCACTGATTATATTTTTTTTTATCGATAAACATAAAAAATTGTTGGTAACTGAAATTGGATTTACCAAAAAGTTAGTCTTTAGGGTTTTGGTGCTTTTAATGTTGTGATTTGATGGAACATATTGACTGAAAGAAGGTATGAGAATGTATGATGTAAAGATTTTGTAATCATTTGTGTTTAAACTGCGTAATTTATTTTAAATTAATAAAAAAATATCAGGTAATGCACGGTTATTGACATGTAATTCACATAATCATGACAATTTAAAATTTTTTTTTGCACTTAGTAGTTCCTCAGTTATACCAGTTAGAATTGAGTGAATTTTTGCAGAACAGATGTTGTCGGATGGTTTAGGTTATTTCTGCAACATACTTGAAATGTTGTGTTTCAAATGATCTCTTTTATACCTTGCAAATCATGTAATTTTATTGTAAAGAAAAAATCTCTTTTATACCTTCCAAATCATGTAATTTTGGTGTTTATGGTCCTACATCCACTAAAATTAGCAAAAAGAGCATATTCAAGTGCATATTTTTAAAAAAATTTGATTATCCTACTATCCATTTTAATAAAAAAAGTTTGTTGATTGTTATATGCAAACTACAAGTATTCAAAGCATGTTGATTTTTCATGTATTGCATAGCGTAAATAAATTTGCTATTAAGCTGTTGATATTTCATTTTTTTGGACCAAAAGTGTAAAGCTTTCTTCTTGCATAATTGCTGTCATCGTTTCTGTTTCTTTCAGGTAAGATTTACTTTTTTGTATAAAAATTATGTAGAATTGGTATAATTTTCCTCAATTTTGTACAATTAACTTAGGACATCTAAATGTAGCTGCTATGTTATATATATATATTTGATCGAAACTCATATAATAATAATAATATAACTTTGCATATTCGGTTATTTTTGATATAATGGAAGCAATGGCACGAGGAAGAAAACGATCTCATTTTGATCAAGGAGAATCTACACAAAGTAATAGCTACTTAAATGACAATTTAGGTATATTTCAATTAGGAAACAGAAACTACTTAGTAAAATCTTCCTTTCCTCAAAATATAGTGCTAATAGGTGAAGTTATTTTTTTACGAATAGGCCAGTCGTCAAGACATCGTTCAAATAGACATGATTCAAATAAACAAGATGAGCCCATTTCAATAGATTTTGGAAATCCTACGAATATTTGTTCTCATTGTGTTTTTTTGGGATAAAGAAAAGTGCAAGGAAAAATCTAAGAAAAATAATCATGTGTATAATCTTTGTTGTCGTTCTGGGCGAGTATCTTTGCCTTCTTTGCGGGCTCCACCTCCAACTCTTACAACTTTATTGGATACAATAAATGGACCTAATTCGGTACATTTTGTAGAATCAATACGCAAGTATAATCACACGTTTGGCTTTACATCAATGGGAGTAGAAATTGATAATACTGTCAATGATGGACGAGGTCCGTACGTATTTAAAATTTCTGGCCAAGCATGTCATTTGATGGGTTCATTGCTACCTCCTGAAGGGCAAGCTCCAAGATTTGCTCAATTATACATGTATGACACAGATGATGAGATATTACATCGAATGGAACCTTTTCTTCAAGAAATGAGATCTAATGCACCTCGACCACACATTGTGCAAGCATTAAATGATATGTTGAATCAATGCAATCCTTTTGTTCAAGCATTCAGATCACTTAGAGAAAGAATAATGCAGGATGAAGATGATACGTTGCGTCTTCGAATACGCAGTGATCGAAATCCAAATGACAGGCAATACTCAGGCCCTACTGCTTCTGAGGTTGTTGGTCTTGTAGTTGGTGATCTTAATGTTGGAGGAAAAACAACATATTTGATTGTTGAGCGTCGTTCAGGACAATTAAAACGCATTAGCACTATACATCCTACATACATGGCTTTGAATTATCCTCTTCTATTTCCGTACGGTGAAGGCAGTTTTGTTAGAGGAATTTCATATTGTCGGGAGTCAGCAACAACATGTAATATACAACGGGATGATGTAACGATGAATGAATATTACTGTTATAGGTTACATATTAGACAATCTGAATCTGATCATGTATTCAGATCGGACCGCCTCTTCCAACAATTTGTAGTAGATATGTATTGTTGCGTTGAACAATCAAGATTATGGTTCATTCGAGAGAATCAGAAATCCTTACGAGCTGACAGCTATAACAATATTACAAACGCGACAATTCATGAAGATATGTATGGTAGGCAAATTGGTCAACGTGTCATTCTTCCTGCCACTTATGTTGGAAGTCCAAGATATCTCTTCCAAAATTATCAAGATGCAATAGCAATTTGTAGACATCTTGGACCTCCTCATCTCTTCATCACCTTTACCTTTACTTGCAATCCATTATGGCCAGAGATTACGCGCAATTTGAAGCGGGGACAAGCTGCAAATGACCGGCCTGACTTGGTTTGTCGAGTTTTCAAGATGAAGGTTGATGAACTTATTCGATATATTAGGCAAAAACAACACTTTGGTGTTGTATTAGGATGTGAGTAAATTTTACAATTCAATATTGGGAATTTTTTCAATACTACAATAAACTTCAACTTTGTCATCTATCAATTTCATAACACTAAATGATTTAATTTTCTTTACATAACAGTAATATATACAGTTGAATTTCAAAATAGAGGACTTCCGCACATTCATACCATCATCTGGTTAGAAGATAGGACAAGTCTGAGTTGTCAAGAAGATATTGATAAGTACATATCGGCAGAGCTACCAGATCCAAATTTAGATGGGGAAGCATTTCCGGTAGTTTCACAGTTCATGTTACATGGTCCATGTGGTAATGCAAGGCTGCGGGCTCCATGCATGGAAAAAGATGTATGTTCGAAAGGCTTTCCTAAACAATACCATGATTGTACTTTGATAAGCGACGATGGATTCATCGTATATAGAAGAAGAAATAGTGGTATTGTTTGTGAAAAGAATGGTGTAATTCTTGACAATCGACATGTCATTCCATACAGCCGTGACTTACTTTTGAAATTTAATGCGCACATGAATGTTGAGCGCTGTCATACAACAACAATGGTGAAGTATTTGTTCATGTGTGCAAGGGTAATGACAGAACCATGATTTCATTAGAAAGAACCACAAATCGACGTCAACAACCTGTAGATGCTGATCAAATTGGTACACAACTTGGTGGCTCTGACCAGACTGATACACAATCCAAAATAGATAGATTTCTCGCTATCTAGATTGTAGATACATTGCACCTCCCGAGGCTACATGGTGTTTACTACAATATGATATTCATTACAGTGATCCAACTATTGAGAGATTATCGGTTCACTTGCCATGTGAAAATAGTATATTATTCAATGATTCCCAAAGATTAAGACAAATAACTGGCAACCAGAGGTACGAGCATACTAAGTTGACAGCATGGTTTGAATTGAACAAAGCAGATGAGCTTGCAAGGGAATTGACATACCCGGAATGTACCAAAAAATTTACCTGGCATGATAAAACAAAGAGTTGGGTTCAAAGAAAGGGAGGTCATCGTTTAGCTAGAATGCATTTTGTGAATCCTAATGTTGGTGAGTTGTATTATTTACGTTTATTACTTAATATTGTTTGTGGCGTGTCTTCATTTGAGGAGATTAGGACAGTGAATGGTCATTTGCACTCAACGTTCAAAGCTGCATGTGAGGCATTAGGTTTGCTTGAGAATGATCAAGAATGGTTATCTACCCTCCAA
This sequence comes from Eleocharis quinqueflora, assembly GCA_964058865.1. NCBI lineage: Eukaryota > Viridiplantae > Streptophyta > Magnoliopsida > Poales > Cyperaceae > Eleocharis > Eleocharis quinqueflora. The sequence continues at coordinate 193,112 of CAXKVX010000175.1, read as the reverse complement.
GAAGCAGCAACCTCAGCTAATAGCCAACAACTTAGAAACTTATTTGTTGAGATTTTACTATACTATCAAGTTTCGCAAACTCAACTCCTTTGGGAAAATTGCTGGCAATTTCTAGGAGATGATATTTTACACCGTCTGCGTTCAGCGCATCGAAATTCTGAGTTAACAATTCCAGCAAATGCTCTTCAAGATTATATTCTTCATGACATTCAAAATTTGTTATCTAGCAGAGGATCTTCTCTTCAGGATGTTGGCCTTCCTCAACCCCAATCCAATAATAATTTACAACTATAATCGATTACTGAGTGAACAAATGTCTTACAATACAGTAGAGCTTCGACAGTAATTACCTCGGTTAATGTTAGGTCTTAATGCAGATCAGAAAGTAGCTTTTGATGAAATTATTCAGTCGGTTAACAACGAAAGTGGTACTCTTTTTTTTGTTTATGGACATGGAGGTACCGGTAAAACATATCTGTGGAAAGCAATAACTTCTTTTGTGCGATGCGAGGGCAAAGTTGTTCTTACGGTAGCTTCTTTAGGTTTGGCTTCACTTCTTTTGCAGGGAGGAGTAACGTCATACTCAAGATTTAAAATTCCAATTGATTTGCAAGAAGGCTTGACTTGCAATATCAAGAAAATACAAATTTAGCTAATCTCTTGAAAAATACATCTCTCATCATCTAGGATGAAGCTCCAATGAGCAATAGGATATGTTTCGAAGCTCTCGACAGAACAATGAAAGATATACTAAGTGAAGACGACAATGACAATGAAAACAAACTTTTCGGAGGTGTGACAGTAGTATTAGGAGGTGATTTTAGGCAAACACTCCCTGTAGTGCCAAGAGGAAGACGACATGACACAATATTTGCTTCGATTGTGAATTCCTATCTTTGGTCAAGTTGTGTTGTCTTGAGACTTACAATAAACATGAGATTGATGCGTTCCATAACCATCCATACAGAAAATAACCAAAGAGCTGAATTTGCCGATTGGTTGCTTTCTGTAGGAAATGGTGCTAAAAAGGTTGAACAATTCTACGATAATGAAGAGGCAAATTGGATAAAAATACTAGACAATTTGTTACTACCGTCAGGTGAAAACAACCACGAGACAATTATAGTAGCAACATATCCAAATTTGAATTCATCATTTCAAAGTATACCTTTTCTACAACAACGAACAATCATTACTCCTAAAAACACGACAGTCGATGAATTGAACAAAACTATACTTGCGAAAATTCCTGGAGAAGATTTCAAATATCTAAGTGCAGATTCTATTGACGGTTCGGATAACATTGCTAATGACTTGCGTTCCACCTTCCCGGTAGAATTTTTAAATACAATTACAGCTGGTTCTCTTCCATGCCATAAACTCATCTTGAAAATTGGAGTTTCAGTCATGTTATTAAGGAACATTGACCAACCTAATGGACTTTGCAATGGAACAAGAATTGTCATCACAGCTTTGGGTGAGAGAATTATACAAGGTCGTATCATAACAGGAAATTGTACTGACAAGGAAGTTTTTATCCCACGAATTTTGTTCGTACATAAAGATGGAAACCTTCCTTTCATTCTAAGGTGAAAACAATTCCCTTTCCGTGTTTGTTATGCAATGACTATAAACAAGAGTCAAGGCCAATCATTAGATATGATAGGTCTATATCTCCCTGAACCAGTATTTAGTCAAGGACAATTATACGTGGCTTTATCCAGAACAACAACACCAGATGGATTGAAAATTTTGATTTCACATGGACAAAACAATCATCAAGGATATACAAGAAATGTAGTTTTCAAAGTAATATTTTCAATGATAGGCCAGATATTATAAATTCTTATCTTATCATGTTTTGTTTAATATATACTTATTAATAATAAAATGTAAATTACTTCAAATTCCTTACAATAAAAATATTTAAATTAGTCTTTGCTTAATTGTCATTTATTTTGAAATGTTTTATAGGAAACAATGGCATCCGTAGTTCCAATCTCATCACTGAGCAATAGGAGCAGAAAAATCAAAATTCATGCAAAGCTCATCAAAATTTGGCCAGCTACAATTTTTAAAAGTGGAAAACTTTGGGACATGAATTTTGTCTTGCTTGATGAAAAGGTAAAATTACATAAAAAAAAGATTTATTTCAAAAAAATTTGGTAATTATGAAACATTTTATCACTTTGTTACTAAATTTCAATTGAACAATACGCATCAAATTGAATTCTACATAGATTGATTCCACGATTTCTTTGCAAATGATAATTATTTTATCCTTCATTAGGAGACTCCCATTCAAGGAACTGCATATCTTGAAGATTATCAACGGATTTCATCTGAATTTGTTGAAGGAAAACTATGTGAAATTGGGAGATTCATAGTTGATCAAGTTCAGAATCCAATTTACCAAACTGTACAAAACGATTACAAGATTTTGTTCATGAAAGAAACATATGTGACAGAATTGTCTCCAAATTTGTACCAAATTCCAGAATACTATTTTGATTTTAAGGATTTCGAAGTTATTGGTACAAGCATTAACAAAGAGAATGATATTATAGGTATATATTCATTTAATTTATTCAACTTTTTGTTAAGAATTATAGATGTAATGAACATTATTCTTTTTAAACACTGTCATCTCTTATATATTAAAATATGTTTTACTCCCAGATGTTATAGGTGTCATTTCAGCCTTCGGTGATGTACAAACACGAATGATTAATGACAAGGAGACCAAACTACAAACCATGATCTTGAGAAATGAACGGTAATATTTTAACATTACAAATAATTTAAATTCTCTCATTTCTATATAATATATAAGAAATGTAAGGCAAATATCATAATAAAACACCCTTCCATATATCTAATTATAGACCTATTTCAGAAAATAATGATTATGAGAAAAACAATCATTAAAACAATCATTAGTATTTATAGACCCATTCAAAGCTATTGCTTGGTGTTCGTCATGTCAGATGAAAAGAACTAATCACATACCATGGTAATCTATCAATACAAAACTTTGATACAACATTCAATATCTATAGATAATTATTAACTACATTTTTTTAAATAAATAGTTACAGGGTAAAAGTACAAGTTGAAGATAATACTGTAGATGCTGAATTTGTCTTAATAGGAAACACAGCAAAACATATTATAGGTCAAGATGCTCAGAGAACAAAAGATGATCATAATCCTGATCCTGATGATGCACCACCTGCATTGTTAAGGCTTAAAGGGAAAAGATATATTTTCATACTTTCAGTAACTCAACCAACGAATTATCGAACTCAAAGAAGTTACACTGTCAAGTATGTGCAAGAAGATATTGAACAGTCTACAATACTATTAAAGTAAGTGGAATTTTTAATATTAAATATATATATATATGTTTCAAATCATTTACATAATTTGTATAATTATATGATACAGGAAACAATTACAGCTTCTAATATTGAAGGGTTGATTTCGGACCAGCCCAGGAAACTAAATTTTACAATAATATTTTGACAAAAAAATCTATCCATATATTATCATACAATTTCTAATTTTTTATTTTTTTATACAGGAATAGCATTGATTTGGAGATAGGTGATGAAACATCTGCATGCTTATTTAAGGAAATTAAACAAGAATTTACATCTCCACAAAAAAAAGTTAAAGAAGCATTGAAAAATCAAACACCAGAAACACCCGTTGCAGTGGATATCATTCAGAAAAACATAAGGTCATTATATATTCTTTATACAAATTTTTAAAAATTTATATGGAAAGTATCCTGCTATAATATATTGAATTATTTTCATAATTAATGTGATCTTAATTATATTTCAATGTTATTATTATTTTATTTACGTATTCTGTATGAATGTTATAATGGAATTCATATGAAAGAAATATCTTATATATCAGTTAAACAGTTCTGCAGTATGAATTATTTGATAATTTATTTTATGTCTTACTAATTACTATATTTTTTGTATCAATTTTCTAGGAAAAATTGTGCTGCTGCTGATGAAAAGTCTGTTGAACAGAAAAACACAAAGAAGAAACTCTATCTAGGTGGTCAGAATTTGGAAAAAAATGAAGGTATCACATATGTATTTCATTCTTCCCATTTAATTGCAGCAAACTAGCTACAACAATTAACAATTTACTATTTTAACCATATAAAAAGTCATGGTTTCTCAAAAAAATACACTGTGCTATTCAATTAAATTGTAATACAATAAATAAATTCAATACTAGGTTTTGTACTTTTAATTATTTTATCATGATTCATTGTTCTTGAACATCAATATTATTTACATGCCTATAATATATTAATTAAAATATTTCATCTCTGTTGCAGTAGCATTTGACGAAAGAGCATGACTGTAATAGAAGCATACTTAGATGTCTTGATGTTCGTTTTTAAATTAAGTTTGAAACGCTAAAACATTGCTCTGAAGAAGACTTTTGTCATTTAGAATATATTGCAAAAAAATATTGGCTTACAGCTTTTTTATATAACAAAAAACTAATTCTGTTGGATTGAAAAATTGTTAGGTAATACTGATATCTTATAACAAAATTAAGACTTAATTAAGTTTATTTTATTTTGATTTAATATTATGTTACTTATCTTTGCCTTCTTTGCATTTTATTCGATTGATTATTTTACTATTACTGGTTCGTTTTTTTTAAATGAGGAGCAATCTTTCAGTGATGTATGTTTTTCTTGTATCGATGAATTCAAGTAATAAAAACAACAACAAAATGATAACAGTACATGATGGTCTTCTGGGTCATCTTGTGTAGATTGTCTCATATCAGTATAACATGTTTACAAAGATTATGATAAAGAGACGAGTTGCTTATTGAACAGTCTTTTTTTGCGTTCTGGGTTGCCACTCTTAACGAAAATCCATTTTATTGTCAGCAGTAATAGCCTAAATTTCGCCAACACAGAACTTGATGCACACAACACATGGTTTCATATGCTTTCTCGAAGTCAAGCTTAACATGAAAGTCTTTAACTGCCTTTCTTGTCTTCAAGTATTTGATTGGCACGCTGGGCTGTCAGGGCAACAACGGACTCGATTTGATTAGCCGTGATTTCAAGGATGTGAAATCGCAAGTCATCAGAAATTTGAGGGTATTTGCCGAGAATTATATCGCGGAGAATAAAAGACGACGCTAAGCTCGCAACCTTCTTTTTCCTTTGTTTCCTCGATGCCGCTGAAGTGAAGCTTAGTGAGTAAATTCCAAATTCTGAGAGAAAAGGTCAGCCATTTGGTCTGACAGTGGTCGAATGCATACATTCAGGCTTCCAACATTTGCAGTCTAATATGAAGGCTCAGCTGAGATCATCATGCATGGAGTGCCAGAATGGACTAGGCTCGCAAAGATTTCTTTTTTAATTTAATTCTACTAAAACACCGCTGGTGAAACTACAACCGAGTGGACAATTGTGTTGAAGGGACAGTCAAGAGTACGACTCGAAACAAAACGCGATGTTCCCATGTTCCCTGTCACTCTTGCCTATACCTCCCTTTTCCCATCTCCTTGAAAAAACTACAATCCTGGTACGATTATATTTTTCCTTTCAGCATATAATGCAGTGAAGAATTCGAAAACAGAGTATAACTCAAAACGTATCAATTAAATCTCTTTGTCAATATCTCAATTTGATCAAATTGATAACAGTAAGTCATTATGGCGCATTGAAAGAGCAACGTGAACCATTATTAGAAATTCAAATCAATGACAACAACCTACCTATTCATATCTTCAGTTTTAGATAATCTCAAAAGCTTCGTATTCTAGCAGGTTTAACAATTAATCAGAGGTGAAAATCTTTTCATATACTTAAAATCTTCTAATTTTGTTATTGGCAACCATTACTGCATTGTTGAATGGTAAATTATATCTCAATAAAGGCAATATGAAATTAAATATGTTCATCAATTCAAGCCCCACTGAAGCTCAATAGTTCTTTCAAAACATGAAGATTAAGCGAAAATTATGAAGAGCCGGTAAATTAAAACTTCAAAACCGTTTTTCTTTGTATTCCATCAGTTCAAGTCTACTTATAAAAACATACCCACCTTCCTATGATGTAATCAAATCTATCCACTTCACAAATAGAGAACAAAATTGTCAATAAGAAAAACATGTCTTTCAAAAAATTAACTTCAGATCCCCTGTATATTTGTCCACGTTCTATTGCAATTGAGATACCACAGTGGCCAGTCAATGCTCCAAGAAGAAGTCCGCGGCTTATGTTTCAGAAATCACCAAACTACGCTCAACAAATGTCATCATCAATTGATACCAATGAAGATGATGATCAATATTTTAACAGTTACAACACTACCAAAGAGGACAGTGGATATCTTGCTAATGACGAGGACGATTCGCAATCCTTTGACAAGATTAACATTTCAGAAAATGATGACTGGTTTATTGAAGATGATGAAGTCGAGTCTCCATATCTCAACATGCCTAGTGATTCACAAGATGATATGTCTAAGGTGAGTGATGAAGAAGACATGGATGAAGAAAAAACACACAGTGATATCTGACAACAACATCAATTAATATTTTTAATCCTATATTAGTTACTTTACTAATTTTTAGTTTCTATCTCTTTCTTCCTTTCAGAATATATTACAATATGTTTCTTGATTTTATGATATAGTAAAAATGATCATGATGTTATTGTTCGTAATAGAATTATAATGTTGTTGTTGTTTCAGATTTTTTTTTGACAATTTCAGTAATATTAATTTTTTTTAATTTTAAACATTCAACAAAATGTAGTCTCGTTAGCATTCAGTGATACAATTTCATTAATGTTATGAAGAGCAATGCTCCTAAAATATGCAAAGTATAATACTGAAATTGGTTATAAAATATGCAGATCAGTTATAAAGAACAATCTTCTTTCATATAATACTTGAATTCTACACATCGGTTATAATTGTAGTTTATTTTATGAAAGAGGTTCTTAACTCTGTAGTGAACATATTTATGCCCTTCAAAATATCTTTTTAATGAACCTATTCATGTTGCGTTGCTAAGCAATGCATTGGCTGGTACTGATTCTTGAAAGAAAATGTAGCTTGACTTTTTTATGATTATTAATATTAATATCAAGGCTCATTGAATGTCCATTCTGCCTACAAAATTCTCCTTTCTAATATCTGAGCACAAAAAATTATTGCCATGATTTTTCCTTTCAAGACGCGGCGTAGCCGCGCTGCGTTTCCTAGTATGTATAAAAACTCTGGTGGTTAATTTTAATCCAAAAACTTTTCTGCAAAATATTTATAAATGATAGGCTTTACCAAAAAAGGTGCTTAGATGAAAATTGAAAGATAACTTATTTTGAATCATAATAAATTTCTATTTCAAAATTAAGCAGAATTTAATATTTGTCTTAATTTGAAACAGAAAACATTGTTATATATATTTATATGTATATATTGTATCTTTTCATCCTTACTTAAATATCATGTATTTCAAAAAATTATTTTAGCTTAGGTAGTTTAAAGTTTGGGACTTTTAACTTTCTTAAAAGATGATATTTTTAACCTTTTATATCACAAAATTCAAATATTTTAATTTTCCAAAAACAACCTTTGTGCCTTCATTTTGGTTCCTTTCGTTACAAAATAACGTACTAGATTTTGCAATAATAATGCATAAAAAATTAACCTTTTAATTGTCAAATCAACCTTCAAACTTTTCTGCAGCATACTTGCTATTATACTAATCAGGTCATTTCGCTTTCTTATTTTACGTTTGTTTTGTTAAGAATATATTTTAATATTTCTTGTTATTCTTAATCAAAACAAGTTTATATAAATATTATCTTTAGCAATTTGACCTTCTCTTTAACGTTGCCCCTTGATCTTTTGATTTTGGATTCAAAAATATAAATTACATGATCATTTATTTTCCAATTACCTTTCATTTTTTTATATTTTGAATAAAATATATTAATTTACTCGAAAAAATTTCATGATCATGTGTCATTTTCTTTTATCTATTCAGATTTAAGCAATATTCTTTTTAATTTAGCAAACAAGGAAGAATAAATTCCACATCATTTTTAATCAAGGCTTTATTCATATTATCCAAATGAGATATTTGATTCCTTTAGAACAATCATTCGATGATATCATTTACTATATATATCTCGTAGTAGCAAAATAAGTGTTGACGATAAATGATCATATGAAATTATATTCATCACCACACTTATTGTATGCCTGATGATTGACAAATAACTGTCATGATAATCTTTCATAATGATCATTATCTTCCCTTGGGTCGATTAATGATCACATGAAACTTAAGGATTATCACATATGTCATGCAAGTTATATGATAACTTGAAGCCTAATTTTAAAAATATGTTGTTTAATCATGTAATTAACTGTCATGATTCATTCCTTAGCCACAATTTATAGTCTATTCAAAAGCCGTGACAAAAAGAACCCTAAAATGACTCCATTACTTTCATTTTAACCAACAATACTATCCAGTACGAGGCCCCGAAAGGAGCAGTCAATACTCTTAGGTATTTTGGTGTTATGCACAAGTACAAATGAGTTATTTTGCCGCTGTGCCGATGGGTCCAAGCGACATACCTACGTACTAGTGACCAGGTCAGTCAAGTGAGGAAGGTGAGTCACAAGTGGACTACTTAAGTACCAAGCCTCAAATGTTTTTCTAGACATCACTAGCACATAGTTTCTCATTACTTTTTTATGCACCTTACTTTATGTGTATTAACAACCACTTAATGTATTAATCCTCCGAAGGAAGAAATTAATAATCTGTTGTTAACACACGTCCTTTTATTTTTCATGGATCATCTTGCTTGTAACTTTAGCGATAGTGTCCGGAAGCGAACAGTATCGTATAACAAGATGAGGCATGTATTCCTAATTTCTTTTGAATAGATTAAAATTGTGTAAAAGTCTACATTAGACGTATCCTAAAAGAGAACTACTCGTCCTTAATATGTTTATATATTTATTAACTAATAGGGGCTTTAAATTAGAATTAACAAACTTTTCTATTGTTAATAAAATATATATATACATATTTTACAAGATATAGACTTTAAACATATTTAGTAAAAACCTTTAGAAATTACTAAATATTCTTGAATACCACATTTTAATCTTAATTGAATCCTTTTAGAATTTAGCAATTTAATCTTGACTTTTATTAGCTTTTATACTAATTATAGAGGTATAGCTAAATTCTATACATTAAGATCAAAAGTAGTATTAATTTTGTAGCAAAATTAATTGTAATTATATATAAATAAATTTTATATATATCCTAAATTATAATTAATTTACACTACTCCTAATTAACAAAAAATCAAATTTCTGGAAAATTGGCACGATTAACCTGTCAATTCAATTGCTCGTGCCAATTCCCAGAGTCATTGCGGTCGCAATAGTTCTTGTCAATTCAAGTTGTGTTCTCTGGATTTTCAGAAAACAACACAATTCCATCTCTGTTGCGGGTGCAATTACCCAAGGTTGCGTCCGCAATAATACCTGTCAATTCAATTTTTTAGGTAGCCAACAACCCAGAATCAAAACCTGTCAGTTCAAAACAATTTTGCCCCACAACAGTACTGAATTTCCATTGTATTGCGGCTGCAATAAAATTCATTACGGCAGCAATGAGCCACGTATATGGAATTTTGTTGAATTTCCAAAAACAGAACATCTCTAAAATGTATTGTGGTCGCAATATCATTTATTGCGACCACAATTGACCTTGTTTTACCACAAATTGCTATGTTTTGAAAATAAAACTTTCTAGATCAACTATTTCGAATTTTTGACCAAAATTATTGCATTTAATTCTCTAAAAACAACTTTAATTGCAAATAATTGTTCCAAATATTAATAAGCATTTAATTCAAATAATACCAATTTTAATTCGCAAAAAAGGCGAGGAAATTTGATAAAATTCAATTAAAGTTAATTAATGTTCTAAAGAACCAATTATTCAAAAATTCAAGAGAAAATCGACCAAAAAAATGCAATAATTAAAATTGGATAAATCCAGTAAAAATAGTATTCCAAACACGCGCAACGGGTTGGCTCTGATATCACTTGTTGGATGTAAATCAATTGGTGCAATTCAATTAGGGTATCATTACAAGAAAAATGTTCCCTAATCTAAAATAATTACGAACAATTAATTCGAATAAAATCGTTGAGACGTGAGTGAAATAAATTAAATGAGCGAAAGCGGTACTTACCTTCCACCCCTACGGTCTCCCTTGTACAATCATCCTTCCAACGGAGCGCCTCTTGTGGTGGAAGTGCGGAAGCGTGTCGTTGGACGTAAGCGACCCATTTGTTTTATCCAGGTGCTTATCCTTTCTCCAATGCCACGAACGGAATAATGGAATAATTATCTTTTAAACGGAGTGAGAAGTGAGGCTATGCACAGTACATGTGCCCTATGTCGATAACCGAGAATTGTCTTTTCAATCAACTGTTGTAAATGGGTGCTGACCCAGGGCTATTTATAGAGACGTTAGTGTATCTTGAAAAGATGCCGAATTAAATATCAAATATTCATAAAATATTTGAAATTATACTCGCCAATTCTTTTTCAAATTCTAATATTCACTTCTGTGAATAATCCTATGAATTTGGTATGATAATTATATTATTCAATTAGAAAAGATAACGACAAATCTAGGCAGCCAAAAACTGCCTTGGAATAGGTCTCTTGCGGCCGCAATAAAATTTATTGCGGCCGCAATTGACTTGGTTTCTAGACTTGGAATATGCCAAGTCTCTTGCGGTCGCAATGAGGGTTATTGCGGCAGCAACGAATCTTCTGAAAATCAGAAGATTTGTTGCCAAGTCTCTCATATCCATTGCGGCCACAATAGACTTGCATTTGTGTTGTTTTTCTTGGGTTTTGAGCCAATTTGAGTTGGGTTTGGCCTAAACAATATTTCTGACTTTACACTAACATCAATATATAGTATAATTAATCATAATTGGTCCATTAACAATTATAATTAGTTTACTTAAGTTATATATGCATTTGTGCCCAAAATCTTAGCGAAATACGTATAATGCCACTTTATTTCAGTTAATCACTTTATTTGGCATATCCATATATTACTCCTCGTAATATTAGGTGATAGTATTTGACACATAGGAATCATATAACACGCAGTCCAAACTTTATTTATTGGAATTGATGTCTCAATTACAACACCGGCTACATAAAAATATAATAAGAACGAAATAGCTCCAATACCTCACATATGACACACACACTCTAAAACTAAGATACCGAACCTTATTCACTCAAAGAGAAAGATTTAATACACATATAATAATATGAATATTGAAAAGCAAAACTCTCTACTTGCACTACGAGCCATCAAGTGATGAACTTGTTTGATGGACATCACCGGATATCTCTGAAGACATCCCAATAAGAGTACCCCACGGGCTATGTGAGACACCGTGACACGTAAACCCAACGGGATGCCTCAAACTCACATCCAGCTGGTGATCACCGGCCCGATGCTCATCACTCCTGACGAATACATATAATTATTAAATATGCATCTACTTAGTAAGTATATATACTTTATAAAATTTGTATATTGGATCACACGTGCAGTATGGAATGCAGATGATATGCAATGCAGGTAGGTCTCAATTAGTTGGTGCAATTAACTGTTATGCAATATGACAGGTCAAGTCCTATGGGCTTGATTATCAAGTTTTGGCAGTTTGGTATCGCAGTTCAATTAAAAGAAAATATGGTATGTCTGGTAGGTCCTAATAGAGAGAAAGGTATATAAATCCCAGGAACCACACTTAGAAGGCTGGAGTTGACTCTAAGCTAAAGGATGCTTTTATGCGTCCGTGCCGGCATCAGCGTCGTCCGCGGCAGGATCAGCCTCGACCCTCGCGAGTGGGTCCAAGTCGACTAGATCTCCTATTGAAGATTGTTTAAGTTTTATAAGTTATTGAAATTCAGGTTCTGGTGTTGATCCTATTGTTAAGTAATTACTCGTTGAGACGTCCTTGATGCTCCTAATATTATTGTTTATTAAGTTCACTTAGTTAAAAACTTGGGGCAGCGTTTTCGCTGTAGTTTGAGTGTGTGAAACTGAACCTATAGTTCTTCACTTTTAATCATGCACTAACTTAATTTAGTTTTGTTTTATTAACCATACTTTGAGTTTAGCTATCTAAGACGGCATGATGATATTCTACATAACTTAAATTAAAATACAGCACGAAGCAAGCATGTTATAAATCCAATTACTTTTAGTTGTTTACTTTCATTTTAAACTAACAAAAGAAGAAAAAAAAATAGCTAACTATGATAATATCTATTATGTGAGTATTCATATTTATTAGATGATTATAGAGAAATTGATCAATATATATATTTGTATTTATATAATCAATTTTTATAAGCGTTAAGATATTTTATTTAAACTAATATTTTTATTTGTGACTAATTTATTATATTAATAACTATTAGTATTAATCTTAATTATTAGTATTAATCTTAATGTGATGTGCAACTATTTATTAACTATAATTTTTACTAGTCGGTTGATTAATCCTATTTAGAATTAATCATCCTATCTAAAATCCTAACTATAACTAGACGTATTAATATGTGTACATTTATTTGTGATAATACATAATATGAAATATATATATATATATATATAATAAAGAAGTATAAAAATAAAACTCAAGAAATTCAATAAATAATATGTTGGTTACTTTTAATTTGTGTTTTTGGTTTAAGTTGATTGGGATCGGAGATCCGAAACTTATACTTCATCGCCGGAGCTCTCGCGGCTCGGATCATGTTGTCATATCCCTTTAATATACCTTTCTCGGCCCTTTATTAATTAGGTCTAATTAAAGTGCGTTTATTGGACCGAGCCTATAACGAAATTAATTTATGGTTTATTAATTTCTTATGGCCCAAGCCCAATTGGCCCATCTCTAATTTTTATTTAATTTTTAATAAATGATCTAAGAAGGGCCCGAAGGCCTTTTTTTTAATGTCCAAGTTTCCGATAAAGGCCCTAAGACTCATATTTAAACTTATTATTAATCCTAAGTTTCTTAAAGCCTTAAAGGCCCATTAACACCTCACTGGGCCCAGACATCACTTCTAGACCCAATTTTCTCTTAGCAAAATAATCAAGCACAAACAACCCAACACATAATAAAAAGCACTATACAGGTGTTGGCACGCCTGTACAGTGCCAGTATCAGGTCAGTAAAGATCATAACAAGAACACATCGGGCGCTAGAAGACACCAGAGACCAGAACCCCATTTTCACCCTCTCAAGGCACAAGTCAGGTTCCCAATTTACCAGAATGTCAAACAAATAAAAAATCAGAGCACACATTTGCTGGCACCCACAAAGTCACACACAATTGCTACCGAGCTTCTCAAGTTTTTCATACTACCCAAGCCAAACAGTAAGCACATTTCATTTTAGTTCTGGTGCCAACAATCAAATAGACCCCAATCTAAACCCGAAAATTCAAGGGTATATAAGGTAGTCAATATACAGCTGTAACAATTCAGTTATGCCAAGGAGCTAAATGACGCAACCAATGGTACAATAATGGGGGTAATCGAGCGTAGATATGACAGGGGTCGAGAGAGAGAGAAATCCACCAACAGAGCTCGGAGTGAGAAGGATAAAATGGGTAATGGCAGCGAAATGATGAAGGGCATGTGAGAGAGAGAGAGAGATAAATCGAGATTTTATCTCGATTTGGTCAGTTGGGATTTTATGTGACTTCGACTTCATGGCAGATTGTGGTTGATTTGTTTCTAACGCCTTAACATCGTTCTTTAACCTATTTCACCAAAGGTACCGAGTTTTGGTCGTAGAGGACATAGACAAGGCGGAACTTTCAAGATGTCCCCCTCGAGGTTGTCGGTTTGCCTCTGATGCAGCTTTAGCGATGTGACGCTTCATGTGGCGTGTCGCTGCAAGGCATCCACACGACTCATTGGGTCGAATATAGATGCCACCCAAAGTTCTATTTTTTTGTTTATTTAAGCATTTTTAATTGGTTTGAGGCTGGGACTTTGCAATCCTTTGTGTAACAAGTTGAAATGAACGTGGAACGGGTCCGATGACTTGTTACACGTTTTTGGAATTAATTATTTATTATAAAGGTTATTTTATTTGAGTTATTTTTAATAAATATGAAAATTTTGTATGTGCATGAAGTTCATATACTTATTTTACCTAATATGTGAAATTTTATTTATACTTATATAACTTTATTTTATTCTTAGTTTAAGGATTTTAAATGTACAAATATTGATAAATATTTACAAAGTTTGATTTTAATTTTTTATTTATGTGCAGGTTTTTATTCCTTCTTATATTAATTTATTTATTGTGCTAATTATTTTAGTTGATATTAAGTATTTATTTATTACAACTTTTATTTACTATAGTATTTTATTCATTATATACATTATTTTATTCAATATTAAATATTTTATTTATTTATACGTAAAATTTTGTTTTTGATTTTGGATTTTAACTATTCAATATTTTACGAATTTCACATAATTCTCAATCATATGAGATATGTCCTTTCAGATGAAAGAAACTTTATTTAAATAAAATCCCTACATATAAAGGGTTAAATAAATAAAAATAACTTTTAAGTAAAATAATGTATCTATAAACTAAGACAAAACCATAGATTATAAATTTCATATTTTATACAAGTATCCTTGAATTTTGTCCAAGGTTGCAGAAATTTTTAAAAAATGATTACATCTGGTCTGGGAGACTGGGACCCTTCCTACTTGCTATTACATCAGCTGTCTAGCCTGCTGATTCCCTACGGCTACTATCTTTCATTTCATTCTTTTCCCTGACCCCCTCGAGGCCTCGAAGTCTCGAACCTCCCCACCTGCCTCTATTCCTTTGAATCCTTTCCAGCCTTCTGCCACGTCACGTCTCTCTTCTCTCGGTTCAAACTCTCTCCTCCACGATTCTTAATTCTCGAATAATCCTCTCTCTCTCTCTCTCCTCCGGGCTCACTGCCATGCCGTCTCATCACTGCTCTCTCTCCCTTCACCATTTTCCGTCCTCTACTGTTCTCTCTGCTCACCTCTCAAAACCGAGGTGATCGAACCGAGGCTTGGAAGACACGTCTCCACCTTCACTCGAACCCCTGTCACATCGGCTCCCACCAACGCACCACGTTTCCTAGCAGTTGGCTTGATAGCCATGATTGAACCTGTTTTCCTGTGCCTATTCAGCAACCACGTACCTAACTACTCGACACCTGGAGCACATGCAAAGTTCCAGCAAAGTTCCAGGCTATAAACTTCCCTGCGACACCTCTGCATATCCTTTTTTCTGTTTGTCTCCTGCGTTGAGAATTTGTACTAATTTAAGTCGGAAAATTTGTTCCTATGCCATCACATAAGCTTACGTCATCAGATAAATGTCATCCGATAGCAAAATTAACTTAAATGTTATTAAAATTGAAATTAAGTTATCTTTGTGTCATTATCTCTAATTTTCTTCAATTAAAAAATAAATTAATTCCAAAATGTCTAAACTATCCTTGCTGAAACTAATCGATTTTGTATCAGAAAAATCGATATCGGAAACTCATTCATATCGACACTGTCGTTGAAAAAGAAAAGAAGGAGAGGAGGCAGGCCAAACTCTAGCCTTCGCCGACGGTCCGACCGACTATTTTATATACGATCGCTTCCATTTTTCAACAGGTCTTGATCGCGGCTTGTGTTTCCGTCGGAATTTTTGTGAGATTTCTTCTCTTTTTCCTTTTTTAGGTAATTTAAATTTTCTTCGTCGGCCAAACTCTAGCAGAACAAACCCATTTCGTCGAAATTTTTCTCCTCTTTTAATGGAAATTATTTGAGGATTTTTCCTCAATTTGTCCTCTTTTGTCGCTGTTGGAATTGTTTCGTTCTTTTGTCTTCATGTTTTCAAGGAAATCGCAAGAAAATATCCCACTTTAGTCACACAAACTTGTATTATCATGTACCTTGAAGTGTCATTAGCACTGGTACCAACTTGTATTATTATGTACCAATCAGTCTCACCATTCACCTTGCTACTGACAACACACCACACGCAGTTACAATTTGGTTCAAGTTTTGTAATTCAGGATAAAGCTGATGGGTAATAACTGCAATACTTAGCTTAACACTACCAAGAAAAGTCTAACCAGTTATTATCTTTCTTAAGCAGTGGTCGACATAAAGATATGGCTGCATCCTCAAATGTTGACACATCGTGTATCCTTCCTACAGGGTAAACATTTCGAAATTAATTTTATGTCATCTAATTCTAGTTGTACTTATCATTGATAATAATAATTATCTATATTTTATAATATGTGTAGAATTGATCCACAAACTGCTTTTAAGATAGAAGTCAAGGTTGACGGATTTTGAAACAAGAAAGATGATGGCAAAAAAGAGTATTTGAAGGGAAGGATGTTAAGATGGGTTCTTGATTTCGACCGATTTTCTCTGTGTCTTCAATAGTGATTTGTTGGAAGAGTTAGGTTGGGGGAGTTGTCAAGGTCCCAAACTATGGATAGTAGACAGAAATGATGGCACAGAAGCGAGTTTAGTATCAGTGTAACAAATTTCAGAGATGTTAAGAATGTACGAAAAAGAAAGAGTTATATTGCTTTATGTAGTGGTGTGTGATTCAGCCGAGAGCAGTAAGTGCAGTGGTACAAATTCTGTGAATACATGCACTCCGATTCAGCCAAGCCCAACCATTGAAATTAGTAGCCAAAGTCCAACACGAAGCTCAAATATAGGAATGTCCCAATTGTTGGGTCATGAACGGTTCAAACCCGTTAATTAGCTTAAGTTGAGAAAATATCGTAAAACAAAAATTTTACTTCTAACTTAAACCAAGGATTAAATGAGGTATGTCAGATAAACTACCGAGGGTGTCCACTTCTCGTTTATCTTTGACATCAAACCCGATTTAATCCTTTTACATATCTATTTCATAATTGATTTCTAAAACTTTAATCTACTTACAGATTAAATAGATTAATATAACATTTATACCTTGATCCAAATTCCAATTGGATTGTAGCAGACTCGGAAGACCGATCTGAGAAACTTCTCTCTTCGGAGTATCAAACGTCTGATACCTCTATCGGTTATCCACCAGGACTGACTAGAGAGCAATTTATTTCTTCTGCCAGAAATACCGTAAATCGCGAAATTCTGCGAAAACACTATTTACCAAGATAAGGACAAAATAAATATATTTACAACTCACAGTTATTCAAATAGAAATACTGCAACTTTCACAAATATATATTTTTCCGAATCTCGTAAACAATCGTAACTGAGATAAAGAGAAAAATATATTTATTGATTCGAACTTGAGTTAACAGATACGAGTCGAATGAAATTTTGTTTTTATCTTTACCCCCGCCCTCTATTTATAGTAGAATTAAGCAGGTTGACCGATTACCGAAATACCCTTGATTTTTGGCAAAATTACCAAAATGCCCTTGATAAGGTCGGTTGGAAAAAAAATTCATAAAGTTTCTTTGCCGACCTCTATTTACTTTGCCGACATCAATTTTTTATTTTTTTATATTTTTTTATTTTTAATTAAGATTTTAATTTTTAATTAAGGTTTTAATTTGATAATGATTGTCATCCAAATTCAAAATCATAATTAATATTTAAAATCTAAATTAAATATATATATATATAATTATTCTCAGTAATTATATTTCTCAGGGTTCGGTATCGGTTTGGTTTCGATACGATTTTATACAACGCATCGAATACGCTTATAAATCAACTGTTATTTCTGCTTGTCATCTTATATGGCATTTATAATTTAATTATATCACATATAATTAGTTATAATCATCGTAATATTAATTATAGTCAAATTATAATTAATCAGTAAGATTCTCTTATTAGCTCCTATATGGTGTGACCCAATAAAATATGTGTTATGTTGGTAAATAAAATTAAAACCATTTTAACTTCTATAATCATAGGAGGCATCTGACATCTACACTATGACCATCCAATTACACAGATGATGTTGTACTATACAATACCACGATCCACTAAACTATTTTAGTCGTGTTAATTCTTTTGTCTCATAGTATCAGATCAGTTTCAAGGTAGGTGTGTGTCATCCTTGCAAACTTAATCTTTTCTTGATCTTGAGCAGATTTATCAAATATAATTACTCTTGTAATCACACTGCATGCAGACAATCCTACTCTATCAAGGGGCCTAGTGATATTGTAACTCGTATAGAGATACGAGGGATAACAGTACTTTTGGTAAACCATCACTACCTCAGCTAAGCTATGTATACCGAAAAGCTATCATTATGACTGTGTTTTACCGACAGCGTTAGATAATAATCACATATACACATATCTTAGTAGGAAAGATGAATACCTCATACTTTAGAGCTTAACACTGAATGAAAACATTAATGACAAATACACAATTCCATTTAATGTTTCATTCGAGGTCTGTCAAATACCATATTTCTGGAACATGTATTTATGTGATTAAAACGACATCTCATGTCTATGGTCTGTAAAACTTAACCATCATTTAATCCATATTCTATCCTTGTAACGGTAGATTAGTGTTCCTGCTAATTACCTTGATTAGAGACTTTTAATAGTATATATCATATATATTATGAAGTTTCACAATTTCAGTTATTGACTATAGTCAGATAAATGAATGATCCATAAATTCAATAATATTTAAGGCAACAAAATGACAATTTATTAATCACTCAATTCATAAATGAACATGTGTGCAACTGGTGCTTGGCTTGAGGAAGAGATTTCGTGAGTGGATCAGCTGTGTTGCTGACTGTGTGAACTCTACATATCTTTACATCACCTCTATTTACGATTTCTCGTATCATGTGATAACGTCGTAGAACATGCTTGGATCTCGAGTGCGATCTCGGTTCCTTGGCCTGAGCTATAGCTCCATTGTTGTCACAATAGATGTCCACAAATCCTTGAACACTGGGAACCACTCCTATTTTGCTAAGAAACTTCTTGATCCAGAACCCTACTTTAGCTACTTCAGATGCGGCTATGTACTCAGCTTTGAGCTCTTCCAGCTCACAGTCCTTCCATTGAGTATGAACACATATCCGGACTGTGATCTCGAATCATCTCGATCAGTTTGGAAACTTGCATCGGTGCAATCGTTTATCACGAGCTCGGAGTCACCACCATAGACGAGAAACATATTCTTAGTTCTTCTTAAGTACTTAAGGATATTCTTTGCAGCATTACAGTGCTTCATGCCTGAATTAGCCTGATATATACTTGTCACACCCAAAGCGAACGAGACATCAGGGCGAGTGCACAACGTGGCGTACATGATAGAGCCTATAGCCGATGCATATGGTACTCTACTGATTATGCTTCGCTCATCAGTTGTCGAAGGACACTGAGTCTTGCTAAGCTGCGCACCATGATTCATTTGCAGAAATCCTTTCTTAGAATCCTGCATGCTAAACCTATTTAGCACTTTTTCAATGTACGTGCTTTGACTTAATCCTATAAGTCTTTTCGATCTATCATGATAGATCTTTATGCCTCGGCTAAGTCCTTCATCGAGAAAAATTTCTTTAATGAAGACTTAGCTTTTTGCAACATAGGAATATCATTTCCTATTAAGAGTATGTCATCTACATATAAGATCAAAAAAGCGATGGCACTCCTACTAATCATCCTGTGTACACATGGTTATTCTTCGCATCTGACGAAGTCAAACTTTTTGACTTCTTCGTCAAACCGAAGATTCCAACTACGTGATGCTTGCTTCAATTCATAAATAGATTTAAGAAGCTTGCATACCTTCCCAGCATTCTTTGAATCCTCAAAACCTTCAGGTTGTGTCATGTACACATCCTCTTCTAAATTTCCATTTAAGAAGGCAGTTTTGACATCCATTTGCCATATTTCATAATCATAAAATGCGACAATTGTTAGGTGTATCCGAATTGACTTAAACATAGCTACGGGCGAAAAAGTTTCATCATAATCAACTCCTTGAATTTGTTTGAAACCTTTCGCTACCAGCCGTGTTTTGTATACAGTCATCTTACCATCCATGTCTATTTTTCTTTTTAAAATCCACTTGTTAGCTATGGGTTTCACCCCATCAAATAGTGCAACTAGGTTCCATAAAATACCGTGTTGTCATACATGGACTGTATTTCGGATATCATGACCTCCAGCCATTTATCAGAGTCAGACATATCCATTGCTTCCGCATATGTTATAGGATCTTCAGTATCAAATACTAAGACCTCGTGAAGTCCCAAGTACCTCTCGGGTGCATGGACTGTCCTTGTAGACCTACGTAGCACTTGACCTTCAGGCTGTTGAACTTGATCTACAACTATTTGCGGATCTAGTTCTACTTCAATTTGTGTCGAAGTACTTGAGCTCAGGATTAGAACCTCCTCCACAACTCCTTGTGGATTTGATTCTTCCAGATGCTCTTCTGCTGAAATATCAAGTGGTGGGTGATCTGATCTGGTTCAGATATTGTATTGTGTGATGTATCTAGAATTTCTTCAAGTATTATCCTTTTGCGATAATACTCCCACTACTTCCTTTTGCGAGAAATTGTTTCTCCAAAAGTATACCAACACGAGCAACAACTATTTTATTCTCGGACTGGTGATAGAAGTAATATCCTTTCGTTTCCTTAGGATACCCTACGAAAAATCATTTGTCAGACTTGGGATCAAGTTTGCCAGGCGTCGGACGTTTGACAAATACTTCGCAACCCCATATTTTAAGATAAGACATATTTAGAGTATTTCCAAACCATAACTCATATGGAGTCTTTTTTAACTGACTTAGAAGGAACCATGTTTATTGTTCGTGCGGCAGTTTCTAGTGCGTGCCCCAAAAAATATTTTGGAAGAGTGGCATTACTCATCATGGATCGAACCATGTCTAACAGAGTTCGATTCCTTCTCTCAGAAACAACATTCCATTGTGGTGTCCCCGGAGGCGTGAGTTGTGAGACTATCCCACATTCTTTTAAGTACGTAATAAACTCAAAACTCAAGTACTCGCCTCCACGATCAGATCGTAAGGCCTTAATACTCTTGTTTACTTAATTTTCTACTTCAGCCTTGAATTCTTTGAACTTTTCAAAGGATTCAGATGTATGTCTCATCAAGTAAAAATAAGCATATCTACTGTAATCATCAATAAACGTGATAAAGTAAGAATAACCATTTCTTGTACAAGTACTCATAGGTCCACATACATCAGTATGTACAAGTCCTAGTAAGTCACTTGCCCTTTCGCCCTTTTTGGAGAAAGGCGCTTTGGTCATTTTTCCACGTAAGCAAGACTCGCATGTGTTAATTGATTCAAGATCAAAATTTCCAAGAAGTCCATCTTTATGCAACTTCTTGATGTGTTTCTCGTTTATATGACCAAGGCAACAATGCCACATGTAAGTCGTGCTTTCATGAGACGCATTGAGTCGTTTGTTAGTTATGTTGAACATGAGTTTTTCCATTTTCAATATATACTGACCATTCATCATACAAGAGGATCCATAATATAATTCATCTTTATATATTGAACAATTATTATTCTTTATAACAAAAGAGAACCCATTCGTCTCTAAACATGAGACCGAAATGATGTTCTTGAAAATGCTATGAACAAAATAAACATTTTCAAGTTCCATTACGAGCCCGCTAGGCAAATACAACTCTATACTTCCAACTGTTACGGCTGCAACCTTTGCTCCGTTTCCAACTTGGAGTTGTACTTCCTTGTTACGTAACTTCCTTCTATTCTTTAGTGCCTGCATATTCGAACAAATATGAGCACTTGATCCAGTATCTAATACTCAATCATTAATAGAGGAAGTAACGTTAACTTCAACAAAAAACATACCTGAGGATGAAGGTTTGGAACCATTTCCAGACTTCAAGTCCACCAGATACTTTGGGTAGTTCCTTTTCAATGACCCTTTACTTTACAATAATCGCAGTCAGAGGCAACAGAAACCTTTACCTTAGGAGGATTGGGTTTAGCAATCTTGTTCCCTTTGCCTTTGTACTTAGAAGCCACTTTCTTTGGGGCCCTTTTTATCTTCCTCTCAACAGCTCGAATCATGAGGACAGAAGAACTCTTCTTCATGTCATCATCTATAATCCTGAGCATCCCTTGCAGCTCTTGCAGACTCTTGTTCATCCCCATCTTGTAGAATTTCATGATGAATCCCGAAAAGCTGGGAAGGAGTTAGTGCAAGATAACGTTCGTAGCAAACTCTTTGCTCAACGGGGTGTTTAGCTTCTCCAGCTGCTCAACATCGCTCGTCATACGGAGCATGTGAGTGTCGACAAAGCCGCCTTCAGTCAACTTGTGACTTAATAGGGATTTGATTACTTTAAATCTCTCATAGGTCTTGGTGTCCATGAATCGGCGCTGCAATTCATGACTCATAGTACCTACATGGAGACTTTGTATATCAAGCTCATCTTCCATGTGTTTGGTGTACAGATTGACCTTATCTGCTTTGCCATCCTTAAGACGATTCTTTAGCCATATTTCTACAACGTTAAAAATAAAGATTTTAGCTTTGTTTATGTAATGTTTTATTCAAATAATAAAACTCCCACTGCAAATTTGTTCTATTCCCTTTTGCAGTAGGACCAAGATCCCTATTTTCACCAATATACAAGCTAGCTGTTACGCATAACTCGGCTATTAGTTATTTTAGGTAAGCAATCTTGCGAATCACACCTTGCTTTGTGATTCTTGGTTTCGTTAAAACATCACATGTTTTTGACGAAGACATTGTCCCAAGCCCAAAACTTTTTTGGAAATCATTGATAAGTAACCTCACTCTATTTGGTTTGTTATGTCTTACATAACCCTTGACAACCAAAGATAAAAGGCGACGCTTACTGAGTAGAGTATCGTCAATCAATGAACAATAGTGTGAGAAGGATAAAGTAGGAAGGACATACTACTTAATTTGTGTGATTAAAAGAGGTATGTCAGATAAACAACCAAGGGTATCCACCTCCAGTTTATCTTTGGCAACAGAACCTCTATCACAAGCTTACGTTTGTTTTATGCTTAACGATGCAAGCATTCTTTAAAAGAGGTATGTCAGATAAACAACCGAGGGTACCCACCTCTAGTTTATCTTTGGCATCATAACCTCTTTCACAAGCTTACGTTTGTTAAGCAGTTAGTTCTTTAAACCAACTGTAAGACATTCTTACGGATACGTGAAAGTCGTCTTCCAGAAAGATTGTCGTGAGTTTCTTCACAAATCTATCTTTGACATCACGCTCTTTCATGTTTCCTTGAAAGTGATAAATCTTATTTATATATTTCATATCAAATCAGTAAATCTCAATTTACATATATATTGGACCTTGACCCGGTATATCTTTTATCAGTTTCTAATTCTTTATTTTGCAGCAATGCTCAATTCTCGTTTATACTATTAAAAAGCACATAAACAATTTATATGGTTTTTGAAAACAGTTATTCTTTCCGATCCATAAAGTAATTTGGTAATGTGACAAAGTTCTCATTTGGGCCTGATGTCGTATTGTGGAAAGGGGACCCCAGGAAAGATCAGGGTCACCGAGGACCACTTTAAATCTAATCTTTTCTAGACTGCACCTTCTTTCTCATCGTACGCGCAACAACTCTTATTTTAGGTACTTCATTACTTCATCACACTCTTCGATTAACTTTACTTATCCAAAGGTTTTCGAAAGGCGAAAGAGTTACATTTTGCCATTTCAAAAACTTTTTGAGTAATTTGGTAACATGACAAAGTTCCCGTTTGAGCCTGCTGATCAGGACACGTAAAAGAGGTTAGTCGAAAGAGTCCTAAGACACCTCTCATGACTTAACCTTTATCTCTTACAGGTGGAGATTAACAGCTCTTACTTTAGATACTTTTTTGCTTCATCACATTTTCAGATATACTCAAACGCAGTTGAAAGTGTCTTAAAATGAAAACTTAAAGAAAGCATAAAGAAAAGCTTAAATCTAATTTAACTTTCTCAGTCGGTAAAACCGAACCAAGGAAATTTCATTTCTAATCGGTTTTTTACTTAAGCTGCAAACCTAAGAATTAAATCGATATGCGGTATATGCACTTTATTTGCATAAGTTATAACTTTTAAAAAATTAATTAGCGGGAGAGCCTGGTGCTCTGATACCACTATTGGGTCATGAACGATTCAAACCCGTTAATTAGCTTAAGCTGCGAAAAGACCTAAATTTTTTTTTACTTCTAACTTAAGCCAAGGATTAAACGAGGTATGTCAGATAAACTACCGAGGGTGTCCACCTCTATTATCTTTGGCATCAAAACCCGATTTAATCCTTTTACAGATCTACTCCATAATTGATTTCTAAAACTTTAATCTACTTACAAATTAAATATATTAATATAACATTTATACCTTGATCCAAATTCCAATTGGATTGCAGCAGACTCGAAAGACCGAATCTGAGAAACTACTCTCTTCAGAGTATCAGACGTTTGATACCTCTATCGGTTATCTACAAGGACTAACCAGAGAGCGGTTTATTTCTTCTGCCAAAAATACCGTAAATCGTGAAATTTTGTGAACACACTATTCATCGAGATAAGGACAAAATAAATATATTTACGACTTGCAGTTATTCAAATAAAAATACCGCAATTGGATTTTTGTTATGTAATAAATGGATTAATGCCATGAAAGAGGAGTTGAAATCCATGCAACAGAATGAGGTATGGGATCTCGTCGAATTACCACATGGTTGTAAAAGAGTTGAGTGTAAATGGGTTTGTAAAACCAAACTTGACTCTAGTGGTAATATCGAGCGATATAAAGCTAGACTTGTTGTTAAGGGCTACACATAGAAAGATGTGATTGATTATAAGGAGACATTATCTCCTGTTTCAAAAAATGACTCATTAAGAATAATAATGAAATTGGTAGCTCATTATGATTTAGAGTTGCATCAAATGGATGTGAAAATAGCCTTTCTGAATGGAGATCTTGAGGAAGAAGTTTACATGGATCAACTTGAGGGTTTTTCTGAAGAAGGTAAAGAACAATTAGTGTGTAAACTCAAGAAATCAATATATGGACTTAAACAAGCATTCCGACAACGGTATATTAAGTTTAATACCATTATCACCTCTTTTGGTTTTAAAGAAAATACAGTTGATCATTGTATATATCAAAATATCAGTGGGAGCAAGTTTATTTTGCTAGTCCTATATGTTAATGATATCTTGATTGCTGCAAACAATTTAAGCATATTGCATGAGATCAAAGGTTTTCTCTCAAAGAATTTTGAAATGAAAGATATGGGAGAGGCATCTTATGTGATATGAATGGAAATATTTCGTGATCGATCACAAGGAATGTTGGGATTATCTCAAAAATGGTATATCGAGAAGATTCTAGAGAGATTCGGAATGAGTAAAGGTTCACCTGGGATGGTTCCTGTACCTAAAGGTGATAAATTTAGTCTCATACAATGTCCTAAGAATGATGTTGAACGTAAGGAAATGGAACCAATTTCATATGCCTCTATTGTTGGTAGCTTAATGTATTCTCAAACCTGTACTAGACCGAATATCAGTTTTGCGGTCGGTATGTTAGGCAGGTATCAAAGTAATCTAGGAAGAGAGCATTGGCAAGCTGCAAAGAAAGTTTTGAGATATCTACAAGGCACGAGTACATGCTCATGTATAGAAGATCCAATGAATTGGAGGTGATTGTATATAGCAATTCAGATTTTGCTGGATGCATAAATACCAGAAAATGGACTTTATGTTACATGTTCATGCTTGCTCAAGGAGCCATATCATGGAAAAGTGCGAAACAGACTATCGTTGCTTCATCCACCATGGAGGCAGAATTTGTGGCATGTTTTGAAGCCACAATTCATGCATTATGGTTGCAAAACTTTATTTCAGGACTTGCGGTTGTCGACACCATTAGAATGCCTTTGAAAATTTATTGTGATAATTCTGCAGCAGTATTTTTCTCAAAGAATGACAAGTACTCTAAAGGTGCCAAGCATATGGAACTGAAGTATCTTGTTGTGAAAAAAGAAGTTCAGAAACAAAGAGTGTTGATCATACACATCAAGACAGAAGTGATGATCGCAAACCCTATGACAAATGGGTTACAACCAAAACAATTTAAGGAACATGTTCAGAGAATGGGTCTTGGTTGTATTAATGATAATTGATGTGTGACATTCGGAGCTCTCTTATGTGTTTTTGATATACAATTAGGTATTTCTTGTTTTAATGTATTAGTACGTACTTTATGTAATTTTGAACAAGAAAGAGTCTTATGAAGATATTATGTTTAAATCATTATGTTATAAGACATTATGTGGATCATTATGTTATTAACTTATTATATATGAATTATGAATATAAATTGATGGATTGTTGGTACTGTAGTGTATGGAAGGAAATGCATTGAATTAATAGTGCATAATCGCCATAACTCTTTCTCGGCAATTTATGATAGAATGATGATCAACACTTGATATTTGAAATAATCGGGTCAAGTGGGAGAATGTTGGAAAAACTGCAATTAGTTTAGTAATTTTAGCATTTTGCAGTTTCTAATTATAATGTGACCCAATTAGTTAAGCCAGAAATAGATTGCTCTATAATTAGAGCATTATTTTTTATAATTACTCTCAAGCATTGAATTGATTTATGATGGACGTAACAGATTAAAAAGAAAACATTATATGAGAATCGATCTTCTCTCTCCCACATAAGACGTACTCTTCTCCATCAAAGATATGCATAAAGAAAGAGGGGTCCGAGAGAGAAACTGAACTCTGTAGGAAGAGACATTATTTATGTGAATACTCGTAGAAAGAGAAGGATGCATCTTTATAGTGAGTATTCTCATCACTTTCGTGGATGAGCCAAAGGATTTCGTCAGTAAACATAATAGATGACATCCATCACCTCTTCCATTGGTACACACGATATGTCATCTTAATTAGTAGATTATATTAGATTTTTAATGAAATATTCGGTATTGATGATACAGAAAGTTTTACATTGATATCTGCAAATAATTATAAAAAACCGGAACTAGTGTGGTCTTCATCTCATTTGAGTTTATCACCTATGATCGAGTCGATAATAATGAACACAGAGACCGGTCAAATTTGGAGAATATATTTGCATTCTCATCTTATTTAATTCGCGCTTAAGAAAATGTGAACTAGAATCTAGTTCCTTATTGCGACAATGACCAAGGTACGGAGTGAATATACCTACCACCACGGCACCACAACACCACAACACCACAACACCACAACATTGTATCTGTGATTATTCCACCAGGCACTGAGGCACGATGTAAAGCCCCGGAAAGCTTGTGATTGGTGTCCGATGCTTGCTTTGTATTATTGTATATGGATGCCTTCTATCTGGTCTATCGACTCTGAATCGTACCCACTTCCTGTTACAAAGATGCCTTGCATGCATCTGCGATTAAAAAAGCAACATTTTCATAACATTTCAGCACTGTCATCTTTATGCAACGAGCTTGAGCTCAATTGAAGAATTAATTGATGAATTTAAAGAGAAATTGGTGCCAAACAAGCAACATTTTCATAACATTTCAGCATATCCTTTATTACATCCCTTAGTCTTTTTATAAGGAAAAGTAGATCAGAATTAACTAACCAATTACAAGAGAAAATGACAAAAGAAAAGAAATCAGATGGTTCAGTTGATGTACGGAACAGCTGACGAAATAACAAATTGATTCTAACTAACAACCTTGAAGATATCCTCTCCAGTTCCCTTTATTAATCAGTTCTCCATTCCTGCTATCACCATATCAATATTTGGGCAGTGACTTTTTAAGTGGTTCCCATCGGTCAGCGACTTCCTCAGTTAATTTTAGCTGACCGTTCTCTCTGTCCGCCCTGCTCGTTGCCCTTTTCTCCTTCTTCAAACTAAACGCTTCAACAACTAGCCCTAAATAGCTGATGCTTCGTTGCAATACTCCCTCCTTCAGAAAATTTGTGCCTTCACGAATAAAGTCGGGAAATCGAGCTGCAAATGATTCATAATATTCCCAAGTGGCATCGTCAGGTGACTGATTGCACCACTGAACCAACAACCGAGCTTGATCTGTATTATTTCTAAGTATGATTCTCCTCCCTAAGACCAGAAACGGCACCAATGATTCTTCAGTAGTTGTACCACCTAAAAGAATGGTTGGGGATGGTATCTGAGTAGGGCCAATTTTTCTCTTTAATTGCGAGACATGAAAAACTGAGTGTACTTGAGAACCATTTGGCAAATTAAGCTTATAGGCAACTGTACCAATTTTCTCCAAAATTTCGAAGGGTCCATAATATTTAGAGTTGGGCTTGTGATTGGTATGTCCTCTTACAGTTACTTGCCTATAAGACTGAAGTCTGAGGTAAACCCAATCACATACTGAAAACCTTATCTCACTCATATGCTTGTCCTCAATCTTTTTCATTCTCTCTTGAGCCTTCTGTAGGTAATTTTTTAGTTGTAAAGGGCAAGACTGGATGTCTCTGAGAAAATCATTGACTCTTTCTACCTGACTTCTAGGGGCACTACTTAAATCCAACAAGGGGAAGGTTACCCATAAAGAGCTTCAAAGGGAGTAAGCTTGAGAGCATTGTGCCATGTTGAGTTATATCATCATTCTGCCAAACTGAGGTAAGATGCTCATTTTTTTTTTGGTTGAATACCATAGCTCTCAAGAACTGTTCTAAATATTGGTTGACCTTCTCAGTTTGTCCATCTTATTGGAGAGAATATAATTACAAATATTTGATGAATATTTGATAATTAATTCGGCATCTTTCCAAGATACACTCTAACCCCTATAAAGGTCCCGGGTCTCTAAACGTTAGGGGGTAACGAGAGATCTATTCTTTGTTGTGATTAGGGTACATGCGTTGTGCATAACTACCACATTCTTCTCCATTAAGAGTGTCTACTTTGTTGGGAATTTCGTGACTGTCAAAGAAAGGATAGTACTCTCGAGACGTTTGGAAGGATCCGTCGGGAAACACACGTGACAAAGCACTTCCTCAAGTCTCAAGACATTTCTGACGTTGCTTGGATTAGAGACCGGAGACAACGAAAATGAGATGGAAAGTATGTAAAAGCTTCTGCAACTCTTATTTTCTCATTTATGTTGCAACAGCTTTGTATTTGAATTTAATTGCAACTGAGTTAGATTAGAGAACGGTTTATGGGATTTATATCCTAATTGAATTGCACCAAATCAATCGACTTAATCCCTACAAGTGGTATCAGAGCCACCCCGTTGCGCATATTTGAGAATTTGTGATCTACTGGATTTATCAGATTTAATTATTGCATTTTTTGTGATTTTCTCTTGATTTTTGTGAGTAGTTGTTTCTTTTGTGAATTAATTGAACATTAATTGGATTTTATCGAATTTTCTCGCCTTTTATGCGAATTTGAAATTGATATTATTCATATTAATTGTTTAATTAATATTAGGAATAATTATTTGACAAATTAAAGTCATTTTTGAGAAATAAATGCAATAATTTTGGTGAAAATTCAAAACAGATTATTCAGAAAAGTTTATTTTCAAAACAGACCATTTTTTGTGCTAAATCAAGGTCTATTGCGGCCGCAAGAAATGATATTACGGTCGCAATACTTGTTAGGAAGGTCTCTGTTTCGAAAATCAAAAAATTTCCATGTTCAGGGCTCATTGCGGCCGCAAGAAATGATATTGCGGCTGCAAGGACAAGGAATTTCAGTACTGTTGTGGGCTAAGTACAAATTTGAACTGACAGGTGATATATTACGGTCGTAATGATTAATATTGCGATCGTAATGACTCTGGGTTGCTGGCTGTGAATAATTGAACTGACAGGAACGATTGCGGCCGCAACCTAGGGCAATTACGCCCTCAACAAAGCATGTTTTGCACTGTTTTCTGGAAAATCCAGAGAATTCAATTGACAGGGATATTGCGACCGTAATGGCTATTCTTGCGACTGCAAGCAGTCTGGAAATTGGCATAAAACAATTGAATTGACACGTTAATTGTGCCAATTTTTCGAAAATTTAATTTCTGTTAATTATGAGTAGTGTAAATTATTTGTAAATTAGGATATATATATATATAATTTACTTATATATAATTACAATTAATTCTACTACAAAATTAATACTATTTTTAATCTTAATATATATAGAATTTAGCTATATATCTATAATTAGTATAAAAGCTAATAAAGGCGAGATAAAATTGCTCAATTCTAAAAGGTTTTGATTAAGATTAAAATATGGTATTCAAGAATATTTAGTAATTTTCTAAATACTAAATATATTTAAAAGTCTATGTTTTATAAAATATATATATGTGTATTTTATTAACAAATAAAAAAATTGGAAATCTTTAATTTAAAGCTCCTATTTAGTTGATAATACAACATATATATATATATATAGAGAGAGAGAGATAGAGAGAGAGAGAGAGAAATGCTATGGTGCACCATGATGCCAAAAGACTTGTGGCACTGGAAAAACAGAACCATTAGATGTGTATCCCTTGTTTTAAGATTCGTACTTCTGAGAAAGTCTAAAAATTTGTAAAAATATGACCAATCCTGAACTGTGGACCTAGAAAACTTGAAATTAAAAGCCAACAAACCACATACTTAACCGAATTTTAATACATGAGCGACTGGAGAATAACACAAAAGAGCACAAACTACTTAGAAGCGTTGAAAGCCACCGAATCTATTGAAGAACCCGCGGCTGGTTTTGTTAAACCAACTGAATCAAAGAGTGGTACTGCTACCATAATTAAACAAAATAACACCATAATCCAACTCTTGGTGAGGATTGTAAAGAAGCAAGAGTTGTACTGCTACGGATTGTAAAGAAGCCACCTGATATAACTAATACCATTGACGAGTTACAAAAGAATTTAAAGAAATTGAGTTTAGGTGAACCAATCCCTAAACCAAAGAAAAAGGAGGTACCATTCTACGTCTTCAAAGATCCACTAAAAAATTTTGAAGAAGAGAAAAAGAAATTAAAATGAACAGAACGTGTACTGAGACTGTGATGGAACCACGACCATCTATCTCAGAACGAGAACAACAAAGCCGTAATGAGAATCAAACTCCAACAATTGAGGATCAAATCCGAAATTATAGACGTAGCCAGAGACTACGACAAGAAATACAAAGAAGGTTACCCGGAAGGAGACAGATCGGGTACAACAGGAGTTTGGAGAGCCAATTAAATCCTGACGCAGAATTAAACATATCCCAGTTCAGAAGAGCACAGTCAATACCAGCAGAAACACTCTATCAAGATGGCTAGGCTACTACTCAACATAGGGTGTTTCAACATTACTCGGACCAACGAATCCTCGTAACTGATGGACAACAGTTAGAATTACCATTTATTATTCAACAGAGTTACGAAGAGATACAAAGATCAGGATTTCAACATTTACACCTAGGATTAATAATGATAAGATTATATACTCTACATCGTAAAGAAGCAGGTGTAAACGCCCTTGTAGTGGTGAGAGATACCCGGTGGGCAGATGATAGATCCATAATTGGAACAATGGAGATGGATTTAACTACCGGAACCCAATTAGAATACCTAGCACCTAACATGATGCTTAGTATAGCTGATTTCTTTAACCATATACAGTTGGTAGTTCAGACACATGGGTATGAAAACTGGCAAGCTGGAGAGAGTAACCTATTATTAACAAGATCATTAATAGGTAGACTATCTAATACGAGTTATACCAGCTTTAGATATAATGTACAAAGAGTTTCTTATTACCTAACCAGTAGAGGTGTCCAAGCGATCCCTGGACAATCACATACCACAGAAGGATTAAGGGGGTCAAGATGGATTATTAGACCACCACGTGTAGCAAAAGTACAGCATCCACAAGATGCTATGATTCGTACAAGATCAAACAGAACAATTTTATTAAAATTCAAAAATTATGCGGCTACACAACCATCTCAAGGACCAACAGTTGGGACTAATGATGAAGAACAACTGTCAAAAGAAGAAACAGCCTTAGTACTCTTTGTAAACGTGTCTGATGACGAAATAGAAGATGAGGAAGATGATGACACGTACTGGGAAGCTATTCAGCTAACCGCCAGTTTGGCTGAAGTAGAAGTGGAACAAGATGGTCCTGTATGGGACCAAAGTGATGAAGAAAACGAAGAGGATTTCGTAAATCCTTTCGCGGAAGGTGGTGGGAATAAGAACAAGCCTTCTTTCGAAACCGAAACTGTATACATTTTGGGACAAGAATCAGAATTAGATTATCCTATCCTGAAACAATTCCTTGAAAAACCTGTTGTCCAAAACACAGTTTTATCTTCATCGATAACATCAAATTATAATCTACCCCCCGAGCCAACGATGGAAAGAATAAATTACCCACCAGGTAGATTAAGGAATGATGATGAATCATCAGGAAGTAGATTCATGCAAAGACCAAGAGGTTTACCCGGAGGAATCGGATCACACCAAAATGAGCAGTGGAACTTACCAACTGCTATGCAAAAGCAGGGTGCAATGTTAGTCTTGCCAGAAGATATTGGCTTATACAATGATGTAATTTCAAGATGGGAATCAATAACGTTAAACCTAATAAGTGAAAGAAACTTCGATAATAATAAAGCTAAAATACAATTCATCGAAAACTTATTAGGCGAAGTAGAAAAGAAAATCTGGATCCAATGGCGAATGGCCTTTGAAGCCGAATACTTAGCCTTAGAAGCAGTAGCAGATGATACGCAAAACGTAATATCTCAGATCAGAAGAGTATTAATTCTAGAAGATCTATATCAGGGAACTACTGATGAACATGACAGAGCGTATCAGGATTTGGAAAGGCTATCTTGTGAACATGTGAAGGATCTATTCTTTTACATGAATGATTTTAAAATATTAGCGGCAAAATCAGGAAGAATATATATTTCCCCCGAACTATCTGAAAAATTCTTTAGAAAGATGCCACCGCTAATTGGGAAAGAACTTGAACAAGCTTTTCAAAAGAAATTTCCAGGAAACACAGTTGGGGTAATCCCCAGAATCCATTTCTCTTATCAGTACCTAGCCGAGATGTGCAAAAAGGCTGCGTTACAAAGAAGCCTAAAAGACTTAACGATATGTAACAAAATACCCATCCCAGGATACTATCAAAATAACAGAAAGAAATATGGGTTAAGAAAGGCTAGAAATTACAAAGGAAAACCTCATGATTCACATGTGAGGGTATTTAAACGAAAGCACGCAGAAAGGGTACGTAAATGCAAGTGTTTTATCTGTGGAGAAGAATGACACTTTGCTAGAGAATGCAGAAATAAGAAAGGCAACATAGTAAGAGCCGCAGTAATGAACGATCTGGATTTACCAGATGATCTTGATGTTATCTCAGTAGATCTAAACGAGCCGGACAGTGATGCAATCTGCAGCCTGTCAGAAGGAGAAGTTGGCAACACAGAGTATCAGGTGCGAACTTGTTTAGAAGAATTACCTATAGAATTAAACCTGATGCTACAAATCACAGACTTTGGTTGGAGAAGCAAAGTCGAACTACCCGAAAAACAAGAATCCTGTGAGCATAATTTTGAAGAAACAGAAGTTCAAAGGAGTTGTAGCTTCTGTAAATTAACAATAAAACCGGAATACGATATAGGGTGTAAAGAATGTAATCTCTCAGTCTGTTCATTATGCGCCCCATTCTATTTTGGAAAACAAGTCAAACCAAAAACTTCTCTACAGCCAAGACCTTACAATAATAAAGATGCACTAATAAAGGAATTGACCAATTATATTGTGTATCTTGAGGGCGAAATTGAAAAATTAAAACAGACATTACAAGAGGAAAGAGAGAAAGATCTAATCAGAGACTTAACTAATGATTTTAATAACCTCTCAACAAAAGAAGAAGATGAGATAGGAGAAGAAGACGAGATAAGAGATGAAGTAGTAAATGTTTTATTTGAAATTGATGAATCTTCCTATAAAGCTGAGAATCAACAAGTTTTACTTATCTTACTTGAGTATCAATAAAATTCCAACTTTTCAAATTTCTTCTTTCAAATTCACTATTCCGCACTTATCTTCTTACTATCCCGCTTCCTCAGTGGCCTGCGAAGTTTGAAGATCGATCCGTAAGGGCGCCATTCTAGTATCAGAGCTTAATTTTCGGTTAGTATCTTTCATGGCTTTCTAAATTCTTTCATAATTTCTAGGAAAACAGGGATGAAACGGTCATAAAAAATAAAAAATAAAATAAATAAAAATCGAAGGGGATAACTTGAACTCGAAAAGCTTGAAGTTTGGGAGACGTATACTTAGTATAGGCGATAAAAGGGGAAAAAGTACCTAGAGGGGGAATAGTACCATTACGTTCGTAATATTAAGAAGGCACCCAAATGAATGACTAGAAAGTTTGAATCCAACGGTGAGGAAGGGTCTAATGCCAAAAGAACTTTGGCACTATAATGCACGATAGCCTATCCATATATATATATATATTATGAACGAGTAGCTCCCTTTTAGGATACGTCTTTGTAGACTTTTACACGATTTTGATATATTTGAAGGCAATTAGAAATACACGCCACATCTTGTTAAATGATCGTGTTCGCTTTCGAACACCGTCGCTAAAGTTACAAGCAAGATGCCTCGTGAAAGTTAAAAGGACGTGTGTTAGTAGCAGATTGTTAATTGATCTCTTCGAAGGATTGACAAACTAAGTAGTTGCTAATACACATAAAGTAAGGTGCATAAAGAAAAGTAATAAGAAGCTACGTGCTAGTGATGTCTAGAAAAACATGTGAGGCTTGGTACTTAAGTACTCCACTTGTGACTCACCTCCCTCACTTGACTGACCTGGTCACTAGTATGTGGATATGCCAATCGGACCCATCAGCAAGAGCGGCAATAAATCCCATTTGTACTTGTGCATAACACCACAATATCTAAGAGTATTGATTGCCTTCTTTGGGGACTCAGCTCGATGATATTGTTGGTTAAAATGAAATTAATGGAGTCATTTAGAGTTCTTTTTGTTCAAGGCCTTGGAATAGATTTGTATTGTGATTAAGAAACGTGACGCATAAACTGATATTTCTCTCGTTTTCTAAAATTTCCAGAAAATTTGGCAATGATGAATCAGATTTCGTCCCTACAAGGGTCAAACTTTCACCAATGGTAATCCAAACTTAGGCTGTTTCTATGGATGATGAAGTATGATCGGGCATTACGTTATGACCGCCCCATGCCAGTTGGAAAGGAGCCCACCGCTCCTGAAAAGGCTGACATGGATAATTGGGATCATAAAGACAGGATGTGCCTTATGATCATGAAAATGACAACCCATGAAACACTTCAAGGTTGTATTCCTGATCAAGATTCTGGCGCTAAGAAGTACCTTAGTGATTTGGAGCAGAATTTTACCGTGAGCAAGCGGACGCAAATCTGTACGCTCATGACTAAACTTCATACTCTGAAGTACAAAAGGAAAACTGGGTTTAAGGAGCACATCACTGAAATGATCAAGCTCCAACGTGTGCTTCTTGCGCACGAGTTCAATTACTTTGATGATCTCCTCATTGAATATATTTTCATGTCTCTTCCTCCCTCCTTCAGTCAATTCGCAATGACTTATAACTGTTTGAAAGAAAAATGGACAGTGCCTGAGCTTGAAGCTCAGTTGGTTCAGGAGGAGGAGAGACAGAAATTGGCTAAGGGAGAGGAGGCTCATGTTGTAACACCTATTCCTAGAAAGGACAAGCGTAAGAATAAGGGGAAAGAGCCCGTTAAAGAGACTGTAGAAAAGAAGCAGAAGGTCGACAATACTCCTGAGAAATCGGGAAGTAAGGTTACTTGTCACTTTTGCTTCACCAAATGGACATCGAAAGATTCGTTAAGAATCATATTGGCATTGGTAGCGCATTATAACTTAGAGCTTCACCAAATGGACATAAAGACGGCTTTTCTGATCAATGGTGACATTGAGGAAACCATCTACATGAGGCAACCATAAAACTTTGTGGTATGCGACCCAAAGTCCATGGTATGTCGGCTTAAGAAATCCATCTATGGGCTCAAATAAGCATCTCGACAATGCTACTTGAAATTTTTTAACATAGTTAGCTCATACGGTTTCAAGTCTAACCTAGTTGATGAATGCATTTACCTTAAGTTTTGTGGGAGCAAGTTCACGTTTATGGTCTTATACGTTGATGACATACTACTAGCTAGTAATGACAATGACATGTTGCATCAAACCAAGAACTTTCTATTTAGAAACATTGAGATGAAGGATCTTGGGGATGCCTCATTCGTTCTAGGGATAGAGATATTGAGAGACAGAACCGAAGGAGTTCTGAGACTGTCCCAAAGAAATTACATAGATAAAATGCTAAGTAGGTATGGCATGAAAGACTGTAAACTAGGTGATACACCCGTGGCTAAGGGAGACAAGTTCAGTCTTGCTCAGTGCCTTAAAACTGATTCAGAAAGACTTGCCATGAAATACATCCCATATGCGTCTGTTGTAGGCAGTCTCATGTATGCCCAAGTGTGCACGAGACCGGACATAGCCTTCATTACGGGAATGGTAGGGCGATAATTAAGTAATCCAGGAATGGATTATTGGAAAGCTGCGAAGAGGGTGCTGAGGTACCTGAAGAAAACAAGGGACTATATGCTCACATATTGGAGATCGAAAAAGCTCGAGGTCATTGGATATATCGATTTCAATTTTGGAGGCTGCGTGGATAGCATGAAGTCGACATTAGGATACATGTTCATGATGGCAGGCGGAGCTGTGTCATAAAAGAGTGCTAAACAGTCGCTCATAACACCTTCCACCATGGCTGTCGAGTTCACTGCATGCTACGAAGCCTGGAACCATGGCGTGTGGCTCAAGAATTTTGTCACTAGGCTACAAGTAGTTCCTACCATCAAAAAGCCACTTATGTTGATGTGTGACAACAATTTAGTCGTACTCTATGCAACAAACAACAGAAGCTCAACAAAGTCTAAGTACATAGATATCAAGTTTCTGGCAGTAAAGGA
The DNA here is from genome assembly GCA_964058865.1 of Eleocharis quinqueflora. Lineage (NCBI taxonomy): Eukaryota > Viridiplantae > Streptophyta > Magnoliopsida > Poales > Cyperaceae > Eleocharis > Eleocharis quinqueflora. The sequence goes on along the minus strand of CAXKVX010000175.1, from coordinate 155,821 downwards.
AAGAGTTCAGAACAATGAGTTAAAAGTGGAACATATCGGTACAGACTCTATGATTCCAGATCCCCTTACAAAAGGACTACCACCCAAGAAGTTTCATGAGCATGTTGCTCATATGGGCATAATACCTATGTTAAGATAGTTTAGGGAAATATGGAAGTTTGATTTTGTTTTTTTAATGTTTCATGCTATATAATTTGTAACAAGTTTTGATATATATACAAGTTATGTTTTGAATCTCATTGTGTTTTTTTCTTAAAGTTTGTGACCTCAACTAAAGTTAACAACTAAAGGGTGACCCGTTCGGAAATAGGCACGTAAATCACACTCTCGTGTAATTTCTGAGTTATATGACCAAAGTCTAATTCATGTCATCTAGAAGTATTTGGTACTGTGATTTATATCGATAAAGCCATGAAGGAACTATGGTGACTATCGTTTAAGTCTTATGTTGGTATGACTAGTGGACCGAATTGTTAAGGAAATACGAACAGAAAGACAGAAAAGTTTAAAGTGATCTGGCCAGATCTAAGACATGTGTAATCAAATAGACCACACATGTCCATGTGGGAGATTATTGGAATTAAGCCATTAATTCCAATATATTAAGTTGGATTACGTGTTATAAGAGGTGGCAAGTCGGGCGGGTTTGGATCGGGCCGGATCGGGTCAGGTTAGTTTGATTTTCTCAAAATTCGGGTTGTGGGTCAGGTCTGGTGAGATCGGGTCGGGCAACATTGATGTTTTTCGGGTGCTGGGTTGAGTCGGGTGATGTTGGGTTGGGTCTCGGATCGAGCAACGTTGATGTTTTTCGGGTGTTGGTTCGGATCGGGCGAGATCGGGTCGGGTTTCGGGTCAGGCAACGTCGATGTTTTTCTAGTGTCAGGTCAGGTCGGACGAAATTGGGTTGGGTCTCAGGTCGGGCAACGTCGATGTTTTCGGGTGTCGAGTCATTAAAACCGGTAAGGACAATAAATAAGATAAATGAAAGATTATTTGCAAGTCATCAAGCAACTTCTTTAATCGAGTAGCTGAGGAGAATTTGCAAATTTGAGACATTATATGTTCAACATTTGAATCTGACAAAGATGTAAACTAATAATGAAAAAACACCTCTGACTAGCAAAAATAATGTCAGTACTGATCTACTGATCAGCTACGAGAAGAAATGACAATGTTTAATTACAGGACCAGAAGAAAAATGGGTTTATAACCTTTTTGTCTAGCAAAGTTAATTGGGCCGCAAAAATTTTGGGATTTAAACAAATTTGTTAGAGGAATGCGTTTGGGTTGTTTACTAGTTTCACGGACACTTTAAAAGCTTAAGAAAAGTTTTTTTCTAAGCGCAGCGCTGTCGAATGCACGAAACGATCACGCAAATACCTTATTGCATCTTATGTTGCATTTTATGAGCGCAAATTCCTTCTTGACAAGGGGTCAAATGCTGGTAAGTATACCAGAACCCAAACAAGTGTCACTCAAGGCCTACCTGGACTGGTACAACGGCATGTCAGCCACCAGACTATAAGGTCAGTACTGATTCAAGGTATGTAGATGGACTAGTACTACTGCCAGTATGCTAGCAAAACTGGAAGAATCATATAACAGTTCTAATTTCATAAAATCAAACCAAAGTTTCCCATTTATTAAGGCACAGTTCTAGTAGTCAAACCCCATAGTTCTAGTTTTTTTTTGCCAGCAACCTATAAGGTCACTCACAAAGCATAAAAAGATATTAGTTCACTATTAGGTCACCTAAATTCTAGAAAATCCAGTGTCAGTGGCAACCAACAACCCAAGGTGTAACAACTGGTAAGAATCACCCAAACATCACACGGTGTACAGCTCTAAAAGCAAATGATGCAAGCCTAACACAATTCAAGGGCACTATTTCACTAGTATCACAGCAACAGCCAAAGGACCTAACAAAACAAATCACAGAGCAACAAATTCATCACATAGCACAAGCAATCATACAACAAGGCAAGCACATGAGATAAAAATAACAAGCTTGTCTGCATTTTGGGTGTATCTTGTGCTTACTAGAAAGAGGGCAGGAACAGATGATTCGAGGGATAGGTGGGCAGCATGGCTCCTCTTTCTTCCTCCCTCTATTAGCCTCGGCCTCTTCTTCCTTCTCTCTTTCTTAGCGTGTTTTTAAGCGACAAGTTCTCAAGTAGTTTGAATTTGTATGTCTCAGCACATGAGTAACGGAACCAAAGAGAGGAAGAACCAAGGCTTCGAGTCTTATTATAGAGAGGAGGATGGAGAAAAAGGGGTCTGAGGTCGTGTTAGAGGATTTCGAGGAAGAGGAGTGAACAAAGGTTAAATAACAAGGTAACGGCACAGAGAGCAGGCACTCGAGTGCCTCAAGCTTGAGTACGAAAGAGAGAAATCGATGAGTGTTCGAGTCCGCCATTAGTGGCTTTCAGAGAGAGACAAGACAGATCGAGGAGATAATGAAGATCGGATCGATCTAGGAAGATGAAAGAACAAGCGAGAGAGAGAAAGTGTTATGCGTGGCAGCAAAAATTAAATGGGGGAAGGAACTGAGAAAAGGGGGAGAGATAATTTGCTTGATGGAAAGAGAGAGAAGGCCAAAACCAGGCTTGTTTTTGGTAAACCAGAGGTGCGCCCCTTGGATTTTTGGAGAGGTATAGAGGTGGTTTTTAGAGTTGGGTCCTTCTGTGTCTTCTTCTTCATAGTATTTCGTGTGGTTACTTGCTGCGTGAGGTGAACCCGACCCAACGGGTCTTGCCCTGATGCAACAGCAACGTGGTTAAGTTTATTTTGTTTATTTAATGTTTTCCTTGGTTTTCCAAGGCTAGGATCTTGTAGCTCATCATGTTGTAAGTCAATTTGAATAGTCGTTGGATCATATGACTTGCTGCATGCAGTCTGTTTGGTTAAAATTAGAATTAGAATTTTAAATTTTTGGTTTATGAAGGTTCATTTATTTGTTGACACTTAGTGAAATTTTTTGCATTAATATTTCATATAGCATTATTTAAGTTTTTATTTTATTATGTTATATATATATATATTTGTTTAATTGTTGTAAATTTTTATATTAAAAATTTTTAATTTGTAGAAATCGCTACAACACAAAAAGGCTTTAGTGCTGCCTAATTATCACAGGATTATAATGACTAACGGTGACAAAGATATTAACCCTGGTTTTTTAATAAAAACCGGTGATAAAAGGTTCTTTTATCACCGATTGTTAACTAAAAACCGGTGATAACAATTTGAATTTAGATCTCGCATTGTGCCAGCTCATTTTTTGTGTCTCTCCCTCCTCTCTATCTCTCATATATCTCTATATATACCTCTTTATCTCCTCTCTATCTCTCATATCTCTCTATATTCACAATTGTTGTTCTTGTTCTTCTTTGTTACTATCTCCTTCGTCATTTTTATTCTGTCAATATCAGATACAAACTGCGCCGACTCTTCTCTTCCCTCTATTCTTGTTCTATTTTACTTATTGATTTTTGTTTTATTTTTTTGTGGTCTTTTATTTATTTATTTATTCTATTCTTGTTCTATTTCTTTTTTTATTTATTTATTTCTTATTTTTTCTGTTTTCTTACTTTACTTTTTTCTATTTTTTTGTTATTTTTTATTTATTACTTCTAATATTCTGTTTCTAATTTTTAAATTAAATTTTGAAATTTGAAATCTAGAATCTGAATTAATTACGATTTGATAGCTATTGTATGTTTTGAAACTAGCTATCATGTTGCAGAACGTACAGCTTTTTTTTTACTTTTGTATTTGACTTTTATCACCGATTTTTACTAACAATCGGTGATAAATGTCAATTTTATCACCGGTTGCTAATACTTTAGTATCTCCTCTTCAACGCTGAATAAAAAAACCGATAATAAAGACAAAAAATCGGAAATAATTGGCTTTTATTTATGTACGTTTTCTTCACCCAAAATATTTTGTTACGTTATTTACATTATTTTATTTATTGTTTCATTTTTATTTATTTACACGTAAAATTTTGCTATTAATTTAGTGTTTTAAATTGTTCAAAATTTTACGTGTTTCACAAGATTTATAACAAATCGAGTGTTAAGCTCTAAAATCCAATTGGTACATTAAGTGCTGCAATTTTAAGACATGCTTTAATTTTTTATATATAACCGGTGCTAAATATTCAACAGAATTGGTAGCCCCAGTTATTTTAAGTAATCAGTATTAATTGATCGGTGATAAAACCCTTTTTGTAATATATAGTGCAATTAATTCTACACAAAAGGTGATAGCAACCTCTCATGCATATTCCCTTCTTCCCTATAGGCTATAAGAAGATGTTCCTCGATCGTGCAATTCATACCTCTTCATCACCAATTAAGCAATCCTGATCGATTGAAAGAGTTTTCAGTTTAATTTCTAACAAGCTAGCCGAGCCTAGCCGAGCCAGCCACAATTAATGTCAGATCCTTTGGTTTTAGCACATGTCATTAGGGATGTGTTCGACCCCTTCGGACCGTCAGTTTCAATCCGAATTTTCTATACAAACAGGTTAATGCTTAACGGGGCTGAACTGCGACCGTCGGCACTCGTTAACCGACCAAAGATTGAGATCGGTGGTAACGACCTCCGAGTTTTCTATACGCTTGTGAGTTGTGATCGAGTTAATTATCTAAAAAATGCAATCCAAATGTCATTTTCAATTTTGTAATTAAATCAATTCAATTCAATTCAATTCGAAAGGTACTGGTGGATCCAGATGCACCGAGTCCAAGTAATCCGAGTCTAAGGGAGTACTTGCATTGGATGGTTACAGACATCCCTGGAGGTACTGATGTATCTTTTGGTACGCCGGCCATTTCATCATTTTGCCTTGTATCATCATTTTATATACGACAAATTTGCCTTCTCTCTTTTGGTACCTCATTTCATCATTTTTTGTTGGCACTTTCATTGACAATGCAGGACAAGAGGTGATATTCTATGAGAGGCCGGAGCCAAGATCTGGAATTCACCGAATGGTTTTCGCGCTGTACCGACAACTCGGCCGGTCAACAGTATTCCCACCTGACATGCGCCACAACTTCAACTGCAGAAGTTTTGCACGTCAGTACCACCTCGACATCGTCGCCGCCATGTACTTTAACTGCCAGAGGGAGTCTGGCTCGGGTGGCAGGCGATTGCCGGGCCGCTAGATGTTGGTGGCTTATAACTGCATATATAAGCAAGCAGTTTGTTCTATCTAAGCCATTTGCTTATATATATTGTGTGTTACTGTATGTTTATGCATCTATATGTGCCATGTCCACTATGGCCAGCTGCGACAATAAGTTCGAGGCAACTGCTGCTGCTAGTGTTATTGAAAAATAATAGATATAATGATGATGATGATGATGATGATGATCTCTATAATACATGTATGATCCGTACGTGGGCTCTAATTCATGTATGCAACTAGAAAGGAGATTAATATATTATATCTCTTGGGTTATTAATTACATCATAATAGTTTGCATGTGCAATATCTAGCTAGCCTTAAATCATTGCAAATATCTAGTAGTATACCTCTTTTGATCGATCAACATGGGCGTTGAGCAATGATTATGCATATGCATCAACAAAGAAAGAATGGCACATCAGGGATCCCCTCCTTTTCTTTCTCTCTTTTTGATATGGATCGTTGAATCATCACTTGAGAGTTGAGATCCCCTCCTTTTCTTTCCCGACAACTCGACCGAGGCGATCATAGCATATTTTTTAGATCCATATTTATATTTTTCTGTACAAAAGTTGATTTGTAACGACGGTTGAACCGTCTTTACTTTAATTATTATAAAGAAGCGGATAGGCCGTCCTTACTTTTATTATATTGAGACGCAAAGTTTGACCCAAAAATTAATCTAATCAAAACGACGGACGAAACTTATATTTTTATAAGTTTGGCTTCTCACTTGGGATAATAAATCACCGGAGCTCTAATTTATATTTTTCTCAAATGGTGATGGATCGAGTTTCGTGGTGAATACGTGAGCTAATTGATCTTCACTTCTAACATAGGGTGTGTCTATTTTCTTTGATTGCATTTTCTCTCTTACGAAATGACAATCAACTTCAATGTGTTTTGATGTGTTTTGTTCTCTCATGGAAAATGAGATTTGATGCTATGTATATTGCGGCTTGATTGTCGCAAAACATTTTAATCGGTTCTTGAACATCAATATGAAGATCCTTAAGAAGTTGTTTTATCCACACGAGTTCATTTGTTGTGGATGCCAGTAGTAGATTTGCGATCACAACTCTCGGCTCAGTCTGCATCGGAATAGCCACATACTTCATTACATTTGTTATTTTTCATTAATATTCCCTTTTCGGGTATACCCTTTAAATATCTTAAAATTCGATGTATTGCCTCTAGATGTGTTGTCCTAGGTGCATGCATAAATTGGCTTACCGAAAAGATATGTCGGATCTAGTTACAGTTAGGTAAATTAGTTTTCCAACCAATCTTTGGTAGTGACTAATATCCTCTAGAGGTTTACCGTCTTCATTATTCAACTTATGCCTATTATCCATAGGTGTAGAGATTGGCTTACATCTTATCTTTTCAGTTTCTCTAAGGGTGCATTTGGATAATGTCATGGTTAGTGCAAAAATAGTGCTATCTAGATTAGTGGTTGAAATAGTGGTTACTTTTTGCTATCTAAGTTAGTGCAAAAATAGTGTTAATTTTGTGCTATCGAGGTTAGTGAAAATATTGTTTGGATTGCACATTTGGAGTAGTGATGGTGAGAATTAGTAAAATAATAAATTATTTTAGTTTTCTAACGAATAATAATAATAATAAAATATTGATATCGATTTATAATATAATAATAATACAATAATAATGAAATGGTAATAATATAATAATAATAACACAAATGACAATAATACAAAATAAAAAGTAAAAAATATAATAAAATAATAATAATGATAATAAAAAATAATGACAATAATGACAATAATAATAATAATAATGACAATTATAATAATAATATAAAAATAATAATAATATAATAATTATTATATAATAATTATTATAATTACAATGTAATAATGAATAAATAATTATAATGACAATAATGATAATATAATAATAAATAATATAATAATAATAACAAATAATATAATAATTATAATGATAAATAATAATATAATAATAAATAATAATTATAATAACAATAATAATAATAAATATAATAATAAATAATATAATATAATAATAAATAATGCAATAAATAATAATAATAACAATAATAATAATAAATAATATAATAATAACACAATAATATAATAATAATAATAAATAATATAATAATAATAATAATAATAATAAATAATATAATAATAATGATACTGATAAATAATAATAATAAATGATAATATAATAATTATAATGATGATGATGATAATTCTAATTATATTAATACTAATAATAGAAGCTAATCCAAATGGTTTTGTGTGTCCGAAAGTCGCTAATCAGCTAATCCGACTAAATGGTTGAGTTAGCGAAATAGCGAAAATAGCAGCTAATCCAAAACACCTAATTTTATGTTTGGATTCTTTACTTTACAAAAAATAGAAGCTATTCTCAAAATAGGGCTAATCCCTGCGATTCAAACGCACCCTTAAGTCCAAGGTATATTTTCGTTGTGAAATAAATAACCCCTTTTTTGAATAGGTTATTTCCACCCCCACAAAATTTTTTTAAGTATCCCAAGTCTTTAATTTCAAATTTCTCCTTCAATTGTGCTTTGGTCCTTTTAATCTCTTCATAATTATTCACGGTAATTATTAGATCATCTACATATACTAATATAATGGTAATTTTGCCATTCTCATTTTTAATAAATAACAAATGGTCGGCATTGCTTATTTGAAAATTGCAAAGTGAAAGATAAGAACTAAGTTTGTCATATCATGCTCGTGGAGATTGCTTCAAACCATAGATTGCTTTGTTTAATTTACATACCAAGTTAGGGTTACCTTAATGCTCATGGCCCGAGGGCAATGACATATACACTTCTTCCTCTGGAGTGCCTTGGAGAAAGACATTATTTACATCCATTTGGTAGAGTTTCCATCCATTGTTTATGGCAATGAAGAGTTATATTCTTACCGTATTCATTTTGGCGACCGGTGCAAAGGTTTCATTATAGTCTTCACCTTGTGTTTAAGTATATCTCTTTGCTACTAATCTTGTCTTATATCTTTCAATGGTACCATTAACCAGTCATGCAATAAGAAGGAGAATAAATATTAATTGCTCCCATATTAAACTTTAATTAAAAAATTAATATAATAACATTGTATTGGTAAATATTTTTTTAGTGTAGTGGTACAAGTGATAGTGAATAAATATTGGTAAATAACAATATGGACACAAAGAACATTGTAGTATAGTGGTAGGAGGTAATTAAAATAACTCGGCGGACTCCAATTCGAATCCTGCATGTAGCAATAATTTTGCAACAAATAAAACTTTGAAGAGATCTTCTGTGGCGTTGGTTGTGTATGCGTGTGTGTTGAAGCTTATAATTGAAAAAAGGAACTTGATAGGAGTTTAATAAGAAGTAGAGATACTAAAAAGTGAAACAAGTAAAATTAATTAAGAAGATAGAAAGATATATCAACGAATTGATGAGTATATATGAATAATATATTTTAAAAAGATAAAGGATATTGAAACTATATTTCACTCCAATAATTACACTTGACAAGTTAATCGAACTAAAAGCAGTTTTCAAATTAATGATTATAATTTAGTATATTTTGTTTGGAAAATGTTCTGCCGATCTCAAGTTCGATCCCATCATCGATCCCCACTAGATGCGTCCAGTTGTGTTCCGACGAAAATTTGTTTTACTTATGATGCACGTTATTTTCGTTATTATGCATGTTGTTTTTGTTATTGTGCATCTAATAACATGCATAATAGTCAAAATTCTTATGATTTATATGTTAAGTTCATTATGTTTTTTGTTCTACTTATGATTTATTATGTTTTCGTTATTATGCATGATTTTTTTGTTATTATTCATGTTATTTGTATTATTTTGCATGTTAATTACTTGCATAATAACAAAAACAACATGCATAATAACAAAATAACATGAATAATAACTAGAATAATTTTTATAATAAATGCAACTGGATTCGTCCAGTCCGCATCGATGAGCGTAGCGACATTCGTTTTCAGTGGAGCGTCCAGTCAATTTTTTTGAGCAAAATCCGGTCAATTATATGCATAATAACAAAAACAACATGCATTATAACAAAAACAAAATGCATTATAACAAAAACAACATACAAATTGAACTCAACTGGACTTGTCCTGTTGGAATGGATGAAGAGACAATGAACGGGTCGAAACATTTCACGGAAAATTTTCATAGATGGCCAAAGACCCAAAAAGTTCAACAGATAGGACCAATGGGACCCTAAATATTATTTCAAAATTAATAATAATAGAAGTTCATAAGTTTAGAACCTACTAAAGTTTTTGAGAAGTACAAATTGTCTAGTGGCAGGAGGGTTTGGTTAGAGGCGCTTGGTTTGAGTGAGGGCATGGGTTCAAAACCCCTGCTGACCATTTTTTTGAAATAATTTAGGGGCGCAAGTAATACTTACGCCCCTAAGTTTCAGAGATGTTCTCTCGCATCCAGAGAGCTTGCATTTGATCCAGCACTTAGGGGCGCAAGTATTAGTTGCGTCATTGATTTCTATAGCTACAAAACCCAAAATTCTCCTCCCACATCTATTCTTTTCTTCCCCAAATACGTCCCTAACCTAATTTCTTTCCCAATATCGCCCCCTCTACTCCCTACCTCCACTTCTCCTTCTCCTTCATTTTTCTTGCTCTTGCTTGCTCTTCCTCTCCTCTCCTTGCCCTCCATTGATCTTGCTTGCTCTCCATCTCCTCTCCTTGCTCTCCCTCTCCAATTAAAGGTTAGTTTTTCCTTTATTTTTGTAAAATTTAGTCATGGTAGTTGCATGGCTAGAAATTAGTGTTATTAGTACAATTTATTCATTATTAGTTGATTATGGTAGATTATTATTGGTTGATGGTTATTTTTATCGATTATTATAAATTTTTATGAATTATTGGTGATTACTTGTGATTATGGTTGATTATTGTTGAGTATTGCATGTTGAATTTGTACCAATTTTAGTTGTAATAATTAAATAGTTCAATTAGTACCAATTAGTTGTAATAATTATACTGTTCTTTTGTTGGTACCAAATTGTTATAAAATTGGTATCGTACCAATTTTTACCAATTAAATAGTTCTTGTATGTGTTAATATAGTCATGGCAAGAGAAACGGGTAGAGGTGGTAGAGGCCGAGGCCGAGCTGGAACGGGTGGTAGAGGTGAAGGCGATTTGTCGCCTCCATGTGAGATTTCGTACGTAGGGTCTCTACTACGAGCTCTCAATCCCACACATGCATCCAACCGAGCCTATGACGAGGTTAATATAGCTATCTTCTTAATTTATTCAATTGCATAATTTTAATTTCATTTAATTATAACACATTATTTTTTTTATATAAATGTAGCCAACGTTTGTTATGAAGACGAATGTCGGGTCCATGTCTTTCATGTACGACGAGCGAATTGCCCCAATTCTTGAGAGATTCAACGTTAATCATCTTGCTCGATTGGAAAACATCAAGGTAAACCGTGACCTCATAACTGCAGTTGCTAAGAGATGGAGACGAAAAACGCATTCTTTCCATTTTCCAACCAATGAGATGTCTATTACATTGGAAGGTGTTTTAATGTTATGGGGTTTACCATTGGACGGATTACTCGTCATAGGTGATGTGGATCAAGATTGGGAGGAAGGCGTATTGGACATGTTTGGGCGAGTTGAGTGGCAAACATTTAGGAGGCCGCCGGGTCATTTTCACATGCGACAAGATTGGTTGCGTGAACTATGACAGCCACAAAGAGAAGGCCCCAAGACGGCATTTGAAGGAGATATTACCACCCAATGCCCCACCCGAGGAGATCAACATGTATGCACGAGCATACATGTTGGACATCTTCTCTACCGTTATGTTTCCATACCAGTCCGAATACATTTAGAAGATGTTCATTCAGTTCTTGAGGAACATTGATGATCCATCGAGAGATAGTTGGGGCTCGACAGTGCTAGCACGTTTGTATCATGCTCTATGCGATGCATCAGACAAGAGAAACAAACAAATTGGGGTGCCTTTGATGTTATTGCAAATTTGAGGGCAAAGGCTGCTTCTCAGTGAACCTTAAGGGCGCAGCTATTACTTGCGCCCCTAAGTGCAGAGTACACATTTGGAAAAGTTGTTGCAAAATGGCTTGAATCTTTGCAAAGGCGCAACTATTGCATTCTTGACCATTTGTGTAATTTTTAGAGTATCATTGATGCTATCTGTTGAACTTTTTGAGTCTTTAGCCTTCTATGAAAATTTTCCACGTTTCACACAACTGCTGAACTGCCGGGTAACAAACTACGACTCGATACAAAGACAACGACCACGTCGAACCAGGTCCACCATTTTTGCCCCATTTCAAATTTCAAATCTAGAACCATTTCTATACCACTACAGCGCTCTCTCTCTTTCTCCACAATGGCAGCCACTCCAATGAAAGCCCCAAATTCCAAATCCCAACCATCTCTGCTCCGCCGCGCCCCTCCTCCGGCGATGGACAGCATCTCTTCCTCCTCCGCCACTACTCCCTCCTACGATTCCACGAAATCTCGTTTTGAGGCGTACAATCGCCTCCAGGCTGCAGCCGTTGCCTTTGGTGAAAAGCTTCCAATCCCTGAAATCGTGGCCATTGGTGGTCAATCCGATGGTAAAAGTTCGCTATTGGAAGCCCTCCTTGGGTTTCGGTTCAATGTCAGAGAAGTTGAGATGGGAACACGACGACCTCTGGTCCTTCAGATGGTGCACGAACCAGCGGCTCTCGAACCCCGATGTAGATTTCAGGTTTATAAATTCACATTTTTCTTCCTTAATTTCTGGTTTTAGTCTAATTTTGGTGACTTACCACCTTTGCTGAAGGATGAGCAATGAACCATTATTCAATCTGCAGTAGATTGATTTTTTACATATGCAGCAGATTTGTGCACAGCGTCTATTTGATCTTTCTTTTTTATTTAGTTTGACGATACAACAAGTGGTTGAATTCGTTTTCAACCTTTTTTTAATTGAATATAAATTTGTACTTTCGGAATGCAATGAAAGTAGGCAACCTTGTGGGTCGCTGTTTGTAAAAAAAAAAAGATTAATTAAGTTTTTGCTTGGTAGATAAGCTTAATTTGTGTCTATTCTTCACAAGTTTACAAGTATAGATATTTTAGCAGTGTCAGCTGAAAGTTAGTAGTCTGAGTGATAATGTTTTTTTCTGTATATAATTATAAAACCATCTACTGCAGTGGGATGTTTGTTTGAATTTTCTTTCTATGGACAATAGTGTAACAAAATAATTATTAAGTTATAGATGTATTTGGTGAGTATGTCTGTATGTGTCTCTGAATTTGTTACATACTATTGGTCACAGACGAGCAACAATGAATTAGATATAGTAAGTTATCAGCACTTAAATGTAATAATAAGGGGAAAAGGTTAGTTTCCTCCACCATAGTTGTTCTGAGATGATCAGATGGAAAAAAAAGTATTGGTAAAAGGGATGTAAAAAAATTCATCTTTTCCTTGCAATTTTCTAAGTGCCTATTAGCTATTTGCTGTGAGTTTTTGTTCTGCACATGGCTTAGAGGATATAATACTAAACATAATCCTGATTGTACAGAATTCTGAGCTTTTCTGCATTAATGAAAGTTTTGAAATGAAATTAGGATGAAGATTCGGAGGAATATGGCAATCCAATGGTTCTTTCATCAGCTATAGCTGACATTATAAGATCCAGAACTGAGACACACCTTAAAAATGTTCGAGCTGCTGTTTCATCTAAGCCAATAGTCATGAAAGCTGAATATGCACACTGTCCCAATCTCACCATTATCGACACCCCTGGTTTTGTTTTGAAGGTCAGTCTTCTCTTTCCCAAGAATGGAATTTAGATGTGTCTATGAGAGATTCTTGATCAACATCTGCTCATGCCAGTTGTTGAAATGAGCTATTGGTTGTAAAATTTGGTTGTGTAATTTTTATGAGTGCAAGTATCAACTATACTAACAAGTTCGATTATTAATTTACTTTCATTCATAGGCAAAGAAAGGTGAACCAGATAGCACACCAAGTGAGATCCTATCAATGGTCAAGACCCTTGCCAGTCCACCACACCGCATCCTTCTCTTCCTGCAGCAGAGCAGTGTTGAGTGGTGTTCGTCCCTCTGGCTTGACTCCATACGTGAGATTGACCCCACTTTCAAGCGTACAGTCATTGTTGTCTCTAAGTTCGACAACCGGTTAAAGGTAAGAAGCTGATGTCCAAAACCAAGATCTTCGGTGCTATTGTTATCCTGGTATAGAGCAGCAGATGCTGAAGAATATTAGCTTGGTAGTGGATAGAATATTGCAATATAGTGTTGTTTAAATTACCTTTTTCGAGGATTTCTATGCTTAAGTATTTAAAATGAAGTGATGCAATTAGGACTAAGTTGCCTTAAGAAGAGGCTGATCTAAAAATGACAATTACAGTGAAGAAGTGGACATTGGTTACTTGTGTTAAGAGCATGGCTACTCTACATGCCAAAGTACAATCGTAGCACTTCACATATTTGTCTATCAGTTGTATGAGCTCTAAGAAATTATATTTTTGTCTAAGAGTTAGTTCTATAAATTGGAAAGTATCCTAATTCCTAAGCTTCCAGTTTTTCATGTTTACAATTATTACTACTAATCGTAGGAATTCACTGAACGGTGGGAGATTGACAGCTATCTCAGTGCAAGTGGCTACCTTGGAGACACCACACACCCATATTTTGTTGCTCTGCCAAAAGACCGAGGTAACATCTCTAATGAAGAGTTCCGGCGGCAGATCCACCAGGTCGACATCGATATCCTCAGGCACATGCGTGAAAACATAAAGGGAGGGTTCAATGAGGAGAAATATGGGCCTTATGTTGGATTTGGCTCCTTAAGGAAGTTTTTGGAGAATGAATTGCAGAAGAGGTACAAGGAGGCTGCACCAGCAACTTTGGCTTTGTTAGAGCATAGGTGCAGTGAAGTGTCAGTGGAGCTGGCTAGGATGGACTCCAAGTTACAGTCAACTTCGGATGTGGCACATCTCAGGAGAGCAGCAATGCTGCATGCTGCGTGTATTTGTAACCATTTGGTATGTAGTGGTTTTTTGGATTTTTATTTCTATTCATATGTATGTGCCTGCGATCCTGGTAAATTTAATGAAAATTTCCAGGAACTTGATATGTATTTTATGTGAGGTTTTGCATTTTATTGCATGGATAAGGCTACATGCAATGGAGAGGAATGTACATGTTAGTGGGTGACTTGGCATGGTTTTAGTATTTGGCTGTCAGTTTGCAGGGCTTTTGGTGATTAATTACTAACGTAGCAGTTTTTTAAGTGTCACTATTCACATTTTTCTGAATGTTTCCTTATGTGGTGACTACGGTGATTAATTACTAATGTAGCAGTTTGAAGTGTCATTGTTTGTGCTCTTTCTGAATGTTTCCTTATGTAGTGACTCTTCAGTTTGGTGTGTGCTCAAGGTCCCATGAAGCAGATAAATGAAAAGTAAAAATTTCATTATGCAAGTTTATGTTACAATATTCCTTATTGGATGGTCCTGATTTTTTCCCTTTCATTCGCAAAGGGTGCATTAATTGATGGTGCTGCTGACCCATCACCAGAGCAATGGGGAAAGACCACAGAGGAAGAGCTAATGCACAGTGGTATCAGCAGCTGGCCTGGTGTGACGGCTAATATAAAGCCTCCCAATTCAAGCCTCAAGCTATATGGTGGTGCAGCATTTGAGCGAGTCTTCCATGAGTTTCGGTGTGCCACATACTCTATAGAATCCCCCCAAGTGTCCAGAGAAAAGGTATGTGCTATATGCCTTTACTATTAAAATCTGATTTCTTTTTTAGCACTGTGAAATGTCATACTGTTATAATACTGTATTCTTCAAATGTACTACACGGTGCACCCAACAAGCCCATGGATTTCTTATTATAGTACTGCAAAAATATGTTATTCTTCCTGCCACTCTCCCTACCCCGTTTTCTGCAAAGATGTTTATATAACCTTGTTCTGGATGTTTTCATCTCCTCAACATGACAAGCTAAAGCAGGAATGTTACTTTTGAAGTTGAAAAAACTAGAAGATAGGGCAGAAAGTATTTGCCACACATAGAAGCTAAGAGGGATGTGTGATATATTGCTCTTGTTGCAGGGTTAAACAGTATTTGATTTTCTTACTAAGTCACACTGTAAATATTGGTATATCGTTTTAGGTAGCAAATATACTTCTAGCTCATGCTGGGAGAGGAGGGAATGGAGTCCTGATGGAAGCTGCAGCCGAGATTGCACGTGCAGCTGCGCGTGCATGGCTGGCACCACTTCTTGACACTGCATGTGACCGTCTTGCTTTTGTTTTGCAAAGCTTATTTGACCTTGCCATGGAGCATAGCCGCACTTATGAGCCTCAATGTAAGTATTTATTCTTTGAGTAAAATTATAATGCTTGCGCAAGCACAAGCTCTACCGTGCTTGCGGCCACATATCTCGAATTTCAATGTGTAGACAGTTGATCCGAACCGTGGAAAACATTGTTCATACTAAAATCTACTTAGAAACCTTTTAGAATTTTTTTTACTATTTTATCAGATGGGTGGAAAATGAATTGATCTAACGATTGCAGATCTCTCTAATTTAATGAATTTAACTCATACGATAAACAACAACAACAACAAAGCCTTTATTTCCAAATAAATTGGAGTAGGCTAGAAATGAAATCTCATCTAAAATGAAAAATCAATATAAATAGTAATAATATATACTCACTAAAATCGAGTATATGAAGTACGAGTTTTGTTGCGTCCGATCAAAAGATGAAGAAGTTAGATTAGATGAACATGTAGTGTCTAGAAAAAAACACATTTCGATATTTGGGATCGATAAAATAGTAACAAATTTAAACAATTGAAAATTTTGGTTCTTAAATAGTTTTTAGTATAAACAACATTTTTAGCGGTTCAGATCAGCCGTTTGTACTTTGAAATTCGAGATATGTGGCCGCAAGCACGAGTCTACTGTGCTTGCGCAAGCATCATAGTCCCACTCTCTTTTGTGTATTTTTATTTCTGATTTCACTTACATGGTTACCAATAAACCAAGTCAGGTTTGTTTGTTTTCGATATTATGGCTTGAACTAGATGCTTAGTTCTAATTTAAGATTGATTTGTGGAAGAAACATGATCAGCCAGGGTGATTCAGTACAAACAAACAAAATTGAGAAGTAAAAAGGATACAGCTAGTAGTTGACCATGGTCAGGCACGCCAGTGGTATCTGGTATTACCATGCCGGCAACAAATATTGTTCTGCAGCATTGTATTCTGGTTTCATTATCCTTCTTAACACGTCTGATGTCCACTAAATATGCACTTCGCAATTTTTCAGATCGACAGAACACAGAAGACATGGAGGGATATGTTGGTTTTCTGGCTGCCTTACGATGTACATATAGCAATTTCGTAAGAAACTTATCAAAAGAGTGCAAACAACTGGTACGGCACCATCTTGACTCAGTCACAAGCCCCTACTCCCAAATTTGCTATGAGCCGGAAACAAACCCAATCCACCAGCTTAGCCATCTCCAATCAGCAACCTTATTTGACCTGACTGATTTACCCGTCTCACAGCACAGCACACCAAAGGCTCCAGATCAAGAGAATATTCCCCCAGCACAGAAAGACCAGCAGCTGACACCAGGCAAGGGCCCTGCTGAATTTAAAGAAGTGCTAAGAGAGAGCCAATTGACTGTGCCTGAGACGCCTTCTCCTGACCAGCCAGTTGATATTTATGGGGGCAAAAAGAAAGAAAATGGAAATGTGTTGGAAGGTGGTGGTGGCAGAAAAAGGCAAGCGCGTGTTGTCCCTTACGTGAAAAATGCAGATCTGGGTAGGAACCAGGTTAATGGGTATATTTTTGGTGGCAATGGGATCGGGTCTAGACATGGATCTCCTTATGAGAATATATGCTCCATGTCAGCTCAGCATTTTGCAAGGATACGTGAAGTTTTGATCGAGAGAAATGTGCCATCAGCATTGAACTCAGGGTTTTTAACACCATGGTATGTTTGAACTATTCTATTTATTTCACTCTCGTATTAACTTTATTATATATGTTGGTGTAAGTAAATCAAGATTCCCATCTATTAGCTGGTGTTCACACCAGTCAATGTAGTATGCTTGTTTCTGTACAGGTAAACATCCATGATGTGTAATTACTAATTAGTATACCAATGCCGCTTGAGTACCAAAAATGGAGGAGAAAAAGCAGAGTATTATTCTCTATTGTTGATAATGTTTCTCAACAAAGGCTGCCAGAATCACAATTACTAAAATCTATAACAAGCCAAGGGAGGGTACATATGATCTAAAATAGGCATAAACATGCTTTGGATTGGAATTGCAAGTAAATGAAAGAATCAGCTTTGGGAACCAAAAAAGATACTCACTTTCTATTTAATTCTGATTGAATTCATCTTGTTAAATTTTGTCATGCCTAGTTTTATAGCAAAGTCAATTCCTATTTAACTTTTTCTTGAAATACGAATGTTAATATAAAAAGAATGCGAAATTGGTTTGGTTGGCAAAGTTATCATTAGGTAAGTGCAAATACTATTCCTTTGACTAACTAAACCTGATTAAATCAAAAGTAGCATTTCTTTTGACGAGCCATTTCTTCCTGGACCTGTTTAAGATTTCAGGAGGCCCTTTTTACAGCACCCCTGCTCATGTGGTAGTTTTTGGCTCAATAACTAATTATTCTTCTTTGTTCTCTGAATGGTGTGCATGTGCAGTCGGGAGAGATTGTTCCTGGCAGTGGGAACTGAACTATTTGCGGTGAATGACGAGGAATTCATGGACATGTTTGTGGCGCCGGGTGCCATCGAGAACATCCAGACGGAGCGTCAGTCTCTCCAGAAGCGCCAGAAGATTCTCCAGTCCTGCTTGACAGAGTTCAAAAACATATCCCGCTCTCTCTAATTCTGACATAGTGTGTGGTTTGGCTTTCACTAATTTGTTTGGTTTAGCAGAAATGTCAATTTTTCTTTGGCAGAAATTATATCCCGTCTCTCTCATCCACACAGTGTTTTGTGTGGTTTTTTCTAATTTGATTGGTTTAGCTGAAATGTCAATTTTTTTGGCAGTAAGTAGGCTTTAGGAACTTATATTGATTGTGTGGTCTGATTAAGATTGAAATTGAATCATGGGTAATAAACTTAATACAGCATATCAGTTCTTGTTCTTCAACGGAAACAATAATACTCTTGCTTTCTGTTTGGTTTTGCTACCTGGTTCTACTATGAGCCTTTCTTTGATAATAATAATTATTATGCTCTTTATTGTGATCTCCTATGCAGTTTTTGTATACAAAAAACCTGAATATCTTTGGAAACTTTTGCGGCATGCATGTCCTTATCCGGTATATTTTTTATTTCTTTGGTTTGATACGGGTGTAGCCCTTGACCTCAGAAAAGAGGTGAACAACAACAGAGCAAGACATATAAATGTGAGAGAGCATTATTAATTAATAAAAGACGAACAGCTGGTAGATGTCTCAACTGTTTCTGAGCACCAAGTCTTGTGTACAATTGGCGTGGTCCAAAGTAGTGCCTCAAAAGCAGTCAACAAAAGAGCAATCGGGAATTGGTTCGTAGCGACCCTTTGTTTCTTTAAGCATGTGCTGACTGCTGAGCACTTGTACTGATGTACTGAGTGAAGCAAGACCAAGTAGGAAAATACATGATTGCTTAAGAAAGCTTGTACCGCAAAATGGGAAAAAAAAATGCTCAGTTCTCACTGAATGTGAACTGTGAAGAGATATTTTTGTTGGGGTTGGGACGTTGGGTTGAAAGTTGAAACAGGATTGGAAATTTAAACTAACTGTGGTCCATGCCAGTGCTGGTACCTTAATACCTTATCTTTTTCTTCTTGTTGAATTTCTGGGCCATGGCCCACTATTAAAAAATAAAATAAAATAATAATGACCATAAAGAAACAAAAGAACAATATCTACTAGTATTACCAAAATATTAACCATTGAAGGAGAGCTATTAGTATTAAGGATTCTTAGGTACATCATTAACAATATAAGAAAAATTACAGTACAGCCGTACAGGCATATATATTTTTAAAATAATAATCTGTTTGAAAAAAATAATTTGTTAGAAGATATGCTCCAATTGTACAGGACCTAGCAAAATTGTTATGAATCTGCTTTTATATATTTGACAAAAAAATTCTAGAATTCGGACTTATGTTTCATCAAGTTTTCTATTATTGCACGAAGTCATTAATATATTATTTCCATAATGGTTTCCTGATCGCCTAATATATCGGAAGACAGAAGACTTCATTTTTTATATTAAAAAATGATTTTTGAAAATCTGGTTTTAGATAGGGTACAGAATGAGATAATATTAAGAAAATGAAAATAGCAAAAGTGAAAACGACTGCACAAAGAACACTGCTCTGCCAAGATTCAGTTCTAGCCAGGCTTGCACCATTCCCTCGATAAAAGTTCGAACATTCAATGAGAGTAAAATATATTTTATTGTTTGAACATTGAACATTGCTAACTTGTGAATCATCAAAATTTCAAACAATCCGACCAAATCCACGATACCTTATCCTCAGTCTTTATTCTTTTGCTTTAACACAAAAATGATTGATGCGTTCTCCCGGCGTGGGCGAAGTCAGAATTTTTTTTATATTAGAGTTGAATAAAATTTTATGGTGCGCTATAATTTCACAAGTATTGGCACCGTCTCGCGTCTCAAATTACAATTTCGTAAAAACGGACTGCAGTAACTGATTTAGGGAAATAGAAGCAATGAGGAAACAAGTAGCATACTAAGCAGCAATAAGAAGAATTCTCAGAATTCTTAACATACTAGAAATTTTATTAAACAAGAGATGATTGATACAAATGACTAGTGTCATTTATATAGGCGACAAGTGTCTTGATCTCAATAAAGCAATAATTAAAAGATACGATAATTAAATGTTAAGAAAATAAAAGACAGAAAATAAGAAAAATAATCTAGATAATTTGGAGTACACGCAAAGTGATATTGAAGATAAATCTTGGTAAGATCCATCAAATCAATTCGGGATCACAATCTGAATCAGATCTCGAGTTATATCTTGCTTGACTGCGTCATACTCCCCGGGATGATAAAAAGCTTGTCCTCAAGCTTGGCACTATTATCTTTGATATTGATGATAGCTCGAGAGGTGGTTTGGGTGGTAGAGGTGGCTTGGGTGGTTGCTCGCGTAGTTCGAGCGATGAACTGAACTCGAGAGGTGAGAAGTACTCGAGTGGTTGCGGTGATTGCAGCAACAGACATGATGGGGACAGATTTAGGATTTCGAGTAGGTGGTAGTTCAGGTTCGACTGATCCATAGTATTTTTTTTTGGGTTCGAACTCGACGAGTCCCTCATCTTCATATTCTTGATGGACTCTTAGAATTTGAAATACTCAACAGCTTCTCAGGAAGACTCTTCAAACTCGAGATATCGCATTCCTTCTCGTAATTTTAGGGGCAACTCTTCAAACTCGAGAAATTCTTCGGTGTCGGTCTCGTGTATGTCCTCCTCGGGATCTTTGGCGAGAAAGTCAGGATCATACTCGCATCTCTCCTCCTCGATGCCTTCAGAAACTAATTCGGAGTCATCCTCAGAATGTTCCTCGTAAGCTTCCTCGGTGTACTCAGAAACATACTCGGGGTCACCCTTGTAAATTTCTTCCTCAGAAACTTCTTCTTCGGGTTCTTACTTGAACTCTTCATTTTCTTGTAGTTCTCGAGATAAAACTTTTGATCTCAAGAACTCCTCTTATTGAATCAAAAAACTTGATAATAGTGCATTTCGAACTCGAAAAGTCGAGAACCTTGTTGTCTGTGCTCGGGATGCTCGCTCGTCAAATTAGAGAGCTCGAGAACCTCATTTGTTGAATCCGAGAACGTGATAAACTCATTTGTCGAACTCGGCAACTCGGGAGTCTCGTCGGAAGTTGGCTCGCTTGTTTTATCCTCAGGTTTGAGATTCCTCTAAAATGGAGGTATTTATACTCGAAGATCATCATACCAATTTCAGTTTTACTCACGAACTAGATGATTGGCTCGGTTTGGTCTTGGTTACATGGTGCCAAAAATTGTGCATGAAGTTCTTTGGGTTTTTGTGTGTATTGATTTTGGTTGCGAAAGAACACTTCCTGACTCGTTTGCATTTGCTTTATGACAACAATGATGGTTGAGTCATCCATTGGTGTGAAAATGATGATGGGAGTTGGTGATGTGTTATTGATTGGTGGTTCTTGGAGATAAAACTTTGCACAAGGCAAAGGCGACTGTTGAAATTGACGGTTGTCGGAGATACAACTTCACGTAAGCGCGAAAGTGGTTGTCGAACTGTGCTCTGATACCAATTGACGTTGTCTCGTCCCAAATCACAACTCCGCGAGGACGGAATGCAATAATTGGTTTAGCGAAATAGAAGCAAAGAGGAAACAAATAATATGCTAAGTAGCAAAAAGCAGAATTCTCGTTATTCTTAACATACTGTAAATTTCATTAAACAAGAGATGATTGATACAAATGATTAGGATCTCTTATATAGGCGACAAGTGCCTTGATCCCAAAGAAAGCAATAACTGGATGAAATAACTGAAAGATACGGTAATTAAAAAATAAAAAATATGGAATATAATCTAGATAAGTTGAAGTGCACGCAAAGTGATCTTGAAGATAAATATTGGTAAGATCCATCAAATCAATTCGGGATCATAATTTGAATCTGATCTCGTGTTGGATCTTGCTGGACTACGTCAAATATCTTTATATCTAAGTATATTTTTGTTATTTTTTGAAAAATAGAAACCGAGGTACACCTAGGAAAAATTTATGAGCACGACCTACCCACTATTCGCTGGCCGATTAATCGAAAAAGTGTACATACAATACTCTCACATATATTATTTGAAGGATATTTTTGCAGTTTTAATAATTAATCGGTCGTCAAAATAGATCGCTGATTTAAACAATTTCTTTAGTTTGTTGATTTGTAAAACAAACTTGAATTTCACTATTTTTCTTGTTGAGAAGTCGTCGGTAATGTTTCAAGAACAAATGTAGAGCTTGTCGTGATCTTTCCAATGTTTCGAAAAATACTAAAATTGGAGTTACAAGTCAAAAGTTACGATCGTTTGAAAAAATGCATTTATTTGAAGAACTCTGACTCATATGTTAGTATGAACATCTCTAATGTTAGTATAACATCTCTAATGTTAGTACTAACATATTTCACAATTCCACAGACTCAACTCCCTTCGTTCACACCAATGACTCAAACCACAGAACCTCCCATGACAACAAGACATATGACCTCGTCTATCGACGAAATTGTCCCTCCATCGTCAGAGCCATCACCAAATATTCAAGAAGCACAAGTAGATTCGCCACAGAAGAAGAGGAAAACAATTACGCCCAAATACGATGCAGAATGGTGGCGTTACTACGAAACAACAAAGGATGCGACCGAAACTGTTTCGACTTTGAGGTGCAAGGTAAAAGGATGTGCAGGTTATTTCACTTACAAGAAATCTAGTGGATTAAGTTCATTTAAAAAACATGCTAATAAGCATGCTGAAAAAGGTGAGGAACCACAAATACAACATGACCAACGGTTAGTGCAAAGAAATATTAACCCAGACGGTACGAGGACCTTGGCCAAATATGATGAAAAGAAAATGTTAAGTGAATTTGCCAGATATATTGCCCATAAAGAACAACCAATTAGTGTGGGTTATTGTTCTAGTTTTGCCAGATTAATGATAAAAGGTTGTGGCCAAATATTGTACAAGAAATTTCACCACCGCAAAATGGTGGACGAAATCAAGAAACAATACTTAGAAAGGAAAAATGAACTGTTAGCCATTTTTTGTTACGCCAACTATAATGTGTCTATCACATCTGACTATTGGAGCGCATGTAAGCATGGTTTATGATATTTTTGTATTACAGAACATTATATTGATGACAATTGGCTTTTGCAGAAATGAGTTTTATATTTTCGTAACCTGGATTATCCGCACAACGCACATGTTATTTACCAAGCCATAATTAATGTTTTGCATGAATTTAATTTAAAAAGGGATTTAGAAAACAAGATTTTTTCAATTTCTTTTGACAATGCTAGCAACAATATTAAATATATTGATTATTTTATACGTACATTAAACTCTATAATGAATGGAAGATTATTTCATAAAAAATGTGCATGTCATATTCTAAATCTCACCGTTAAAGCTAGTATGAAAACTGAAGGTATAAAAGAGTTAATTTTCAAATTCAAAGATGGTCTTCATCACATTTATTCAAATAATATCAGAAAACAAGAATTTCATGCATTATGTTCACGTTTGGGTTTGAGTAAGTTGATGGTTCCATGGGATGTTGTTACCCGTTGGAACTCCACATATAGAATGTTCCATCGTTGTTTACCGTATAAGAATGCAATAAATGAAATGTTGCGCAACTCAACTGACGGGATACAACTAATGCTCACCGTGGGAGAATGGAACCAACTGGAGAAATTGAAGGACTTTCTCCAGGTTTTTTTCAATGCAACCATCAAACTTTCATGCTCGTATATACAATCGGTACAAGAGTTGCTTCACCATCTGTATTGCATCACAAAGATACGTAATCTCAACCTATATTTGTTTTGTAAACAATCATTGCTAGAATGGATCCATCTTTTTTAACTGTTTTTTCAATTCTCCAAGGTCTATCGTCAGCTTGAAGATGTAGAGGAGCTTGACCCTAATTTAACTCCTATCGTCGATGCAATGAAAGAGAAGTTTCTCAAATACTGGGAGGAAGTACCTCCTATCACCATTATCGCGAATTGTCTCCATTCGACCTTCAAAAATAAGTACACTATAAGATTGCTTCAGAGGTACAAGAAGATCTGAACTTATCATATGATACAGCGAAAGCCGAAGTGAATGCTTTATTCGACTCTATGTTCGACATTTACATTGCTCGACGTGTCTCAAGTATGACTACTTCGACAACTCGCACACGAAGGTATGAATGCAAAATATTTACTAATTTTTGAACTCTCATTATAATTATTAATTAGAATTAATTTTTTTTATTACAAACAGAAGCAACAGTGCTTCGGGCTTGCTTAGCGAGCTACGAGATGATGAACCTCAAATGCTCAACACCAATGAATTGTTGAGTTAATGTTTGGGAAGCCTTGAAGACGACGACATCGACATCCTGGACTGGTGGAAGCGACATTCCGGTGCATATTTAGTGTTGGCAGCGATGGCGCGCGATGTTTATGCAGTGTCTGTGTCAACCGTACCTTCTGAATCATGTTTCAATTCAACAGGTAGAATTTTGACCGACAAACGCACCAAGTTGGGTGAAAAACGTTTCGAGCAACTTGTGTGTTTGAAAGATTAGATTGATGTCGAAGAGCGTAATCAACATGGTTCCAGTCCTCATGGACTCACATCTCCTGTCACTCAAGAAAGTTGTACTATGCCAAGAAGTTCTAGCGCTGGCGATGATTCAGACAACCACTGTATGCAGAAGCCGATGATTTGTGGTATTTGAGCAATGAATTCATGCGTGCTTTATAGTATGTTTTTATTTTTTTTAATTTTGAAGCATTTTATTTTTATCACATTTTTTTGAAGGATACTAACAAAAAAAAAGTTAGAACTCTACCTATGTTGACTACATGTAGCCGGTCCCAAGCCCGAAATAAAGGAGGTGGGTAACTTTTAAAATTTTCAAACATTCGAAAATTTCAAAAAATTATTTCATAATTTTTTGACATTTTTTCAGATTTGTTTGCAATTTTTCCGATTTTTTTGGAGCTTATAATTTTTTTGAAAATTATTTGAGTATTCTTAAATTTTAATGTCAATTATAAATAAAAATAAAATTTTTGAATTATTGGTGTATTCTTGAATTCTATAATTTTTTTTGAGTGAGGCTATGGTGTTCTGCAAAGCACGTGCTTTGTAATTGTAGACCATTGGATAACGGAATATCATATTGGCACGAATCATAAAGCGTGATCCAATGGTCCACAATTGCAAAGCACGTGCTTTGCGGAACACCATAGCCTCACTCATTTTTTTTACATTTATTCGAATTATTTATTTTTTTTCGAATTTTTTAGAAATTAAATTTTTTTTCAACATTATTTGAATATTATTCGATTTTAAAGATAATTATAAAATATTTTACAAAATAGTTCATACAATTATTTCATAATTTTTATACATTTTTCGATTTTTTTTTGGAATTTTTTGGATTTTTTTTAAGTTGTATCATTTTTCCCCAACCTTTTCAATTAAAAAAAAAACCCGCCGAACCCTTGCCCGATCCGCTCGGGTTTATCACGGGTCGGGTTGAGCCTTTTCAGTTCGGATCCGTGATACACGTGGATTCGTCGTACTCGTGAATCCGACCCGTTTGGAGAACTCTATTTTCATCGTTGACGGTCAATTGTAATTGTTTGATCGATCCGAACTTATATAGCGCAACAGCAAATTCGGACCCCTTCCCATTACTCCAATTCCTTTGACCCACCCAAACAAAAAGGCATCCATATAATGCATTTAAATTTGGAAACCTCATCATGTAATTCTCTGAGGCTTGTTCATTTCATTCTCGCGTGTGGGAAATTTGTGGAATTTTAAATCTCAGATGGGTAAACTTTCTCTAACTCCTTTGGACACTTTTAGATATCTGTTTTTTTCTTTATTAATATTTTTTCTCTCATAATGTTTTAGTTTTGAAAAAACTACTACAGACATGAATCTAAAGAGAAGTACCTGAGCATTGATCGGAGTGATCGAAATAAAAAGCAATAAGTTGATTTGAATTATGTCTTGGTTTTGAAAAAAATTTAGTATTGCTTGAACCGAATTTTCCATGCATAGGGTATCAAAGTCAGCCTCTTTTTATTTGGTTTTAGATAAGTCAATTATCATTAAATTAAGGATCACTATCCCAATTGTATCATCGATTGACCAAAATTCAAGAAAATTTTAATATTTTAGATCTATGAGAAGACCTTCCAATACAATGTAGAATAACAAGCAGGCTAATTTTCTTCGGTATGATTAATTATGTACCAAACAATTCAGTCAAAATTTTGATAGTTACACTTAATCATATTTCTTTTTTGTGACTTAATCATAATACCGTAATATTAAAAAGTCAGAAAAGCACTTCAAAAGTACACACTACAATTACAAAAGTACTTCCCAAGCTGTTCCATTAGATTTGTGAAAATGAAACAAATTAATCAGCACCGGATATATCAACCTTAAGCCATAATAATGAATTTTTGAATAATACATGTATTACCTATTCGGCACTTTTTAATTATTTTTTAATTTGTATAAACAACAAACTATTTATTCTATGTAACCGATGAAACTTAAAATATATATATATATATATATATATAGAGAAATGCTAAAATGCACCATGATGCCAAAAGAATTATGGCACTAGGAAAACTGAACCATTAGATGTGTAACCCCTGCTTTAAGATTCGTACTTTTTTTAAGTGCTATATATGACCAATCCTGAACTGTGGACCTAGAAAACTTGAAAACTGAAAGTCTTCCAACTTAACCAGATTTCCTAAGAGATTAATTTAGTTAAACGTTCGAACAAATTCTCAAGATATTTTTGAAATATTTTTACGAGATACCGGAGCCGAATCTCAGCCGAGTTAGAAACTTTTTATGAACGACTGGCGTAATACCGCTAGGAGTTCAATATATCAAGAAGCCCTAAAGGCAACCGAGACGATTGAAGAACCGGCAAACGGTTTCCTGAAACCAGCCGAATTCTCGAAAGGAGCCACAACAGCATTGATCAAGCAGAACAACACAATAATCCAACTGCTGGTCAAAATCAAAGAAGACCTTGAAGATTGCAAAACCGCAATCAGGAGACTAGAGGCAGCAAAAACCAAAGTCCCTGAAACAGAAGATCTTACACAATCCATAAACGAACTCCAAAAAGGGCTTACATAAACTTAGCCTTGGTGAACCCAGTGAGAAAAGGATCAAGAAACCAACAGGCCAGTTCTTTGTATTCAAAAACCCGAAGGAAATATTTGACTCAGTCAAAAACCAAAAATGAGTCAAACAAGAACTGAAACGGTGAGCAGACCAAGCATATCTGGCAGAGACAACAACCAAAACCCTACAATTGAAGACCAGATAAGGGGCTACAGGCTAGGAAGCCGCATAGCATTTGAAGTGCAGAGAAGAATGCCGGGAAAAAGGCATTATAGAAGGAGCCTTGAGTCTCAGCTAAACCCAGATGCTGAGCTAAACCTCTCTTAGTACCGAAGGGCTCAGCAAGTTCCAACAGAAACCTTATATCAAGCTGGATGGTCAGAGAGAAATCACCAAGTTTATCAACATTACTCGGATGAAAGAGTACTAGCGGTAGATGGAGCTCAGGTGGAGTTACCATTTATCTCTCAACAAAGTTATAATCAATTGGTGCAAGAAGGACTTCAACATTTGCATATTGGTCTTGTGATGATAAGACTTTATGCACTCCACAGGAGAAACGCTGGGGTTAATGCCCTAGTAGTACTAAGAGATACAAGATGGTCTGACGATAGGGCCATAATCAGCTCCATGGAGATAGATCTAACAGGTGGCACGCAACTGGCGTACACAGCACCAGACATGACCTTAAGCATCCACGACTTCAACAATCACATACAAGTCGTGTTACAAACACATGGCTACGATGGATGGCAAGGTGGTGAAAGCAACCTCTTACTCTCTAGATCACTCATAGGGAGGTTATCGAACACAAGCCACACAAATTTCAGATATAATGTAGAAAGAGTGGCAGAACATTTGGCAAGCAGAGGAATTAGAGCGATTCCAGGCCAGATGAGATCAACTGAGGAATTAAGGGGTAGACAATGGATCATACGACCAGCAACAGCACCGGCTGTACAAAATCCTCAGACAGCAAGAATAAGGACCAGAACTGACGGGTCCTTAGCAATGAGATTTGGTGGGTATTCATCAACCGCGCCACCAGAAGAGGCAACAGTGGGCCAAGCTGATGAAGAAATTCTAGAAGAATCAGCCCTGATGATGTTCTGTGACTGGCACGAGTCACAGGATGAAGGTGAAGAGGATGATGAACTCGAGATGTTGCAATTATTGGCAGCATTACCGAGAGAAAAACAGTCGGCCGATGAAGATGCCGGACCAATGTGGGATGAATACAACGATTCCAGTGAAGAAGAATGGGTAAACCCATTCTCTCAGAAGGATGGAAGGGAGGAGGTCAAAACCGAAACCATTCTAGCAGCGATGAAATATCCATTGCTCAAAAACCTCGATTCAAAAATTGAAACAATCCTTTCAACCCAATCCACAGCAACTGGACCTAGCAGACCGCGAGAGCCAATGATGGGACCCCCAATGTACCCACCAGGGAGTCTTAGACAAAACCAACAACAACTTGATGTCCCAGAGATAAGAGCCAGAGTTAATAGATTCAAAGGAGGGTTTGCACAACAAAGCAACGAAAGATTCAACCTTCCTTCAACGCAAGCGAACCAAGGCGCTATGCTCGTATTGCCCGAGGATATAGGGTAGTACAGTGATGTGATCTCCAGGTGGGAGTCAATCACCTTAAACCTTGTTAACGAAAGAAACTGGGCTGATAATAAAAGCAAGGTAATATACATCGAAAACCTATTGGGAGAAATAGAGAAGAAGACGTGGATACAATGGCGAATGGCATACCCCCAAGAATACGAAGAATTGGTGAATATTGCCGATGATCCACAAAATGTTATTTCCCAGGTTAGAAGGATAATCCTACTTGAGGACCCTTATCAGGGTTCGACAGTGGAGCAAGATCAAGCCTACAATGATCTTGAAAAATTATCATGAAATAACATGAAGGACCTATTCGACTACATGAATGATTATAAGGTCCTAGCAGCAAAGTCAGGATGTATGTATATCAGTCCTGAGCTCTCTGAGAAATTTTTCAGAAAGATGCCCCCTCTAATCGGAAAAGAATTAGAAAGAGCGTACATGGAGAAGTACCCGGGGAGCACTGTCGGAGTACTGTCAAGAATCAACTTTTCATACCAGTACCTGGCAGAATCATGCAAGAGAGCAGCGCTACAAAGAAGTTTGAAAGATCTATCTTTTTGTAGCAAAATCCCAATTTCAGGCTACTACCAGAAGAATAAGAAATATGGGATTAGAAAAGCAAAAACCTATCGCGGAAAACCACATGAATCTCACATAAGAGTATTCAAGAGAAAGAACGCGGACAAGGTGAGAAAGTGCAAATGCTTTATTTGTGGTGAAGAAGGTCACTTCGCCAGAGACTGTAGAAGAAAACAAGGTAACATTACAAGGGCAGCAATTGTCGAAAACCTTGACCTAGATGATGACTGGGATATCTTGTTTGTTGACCAAAACGAACCGGATAGTGACGCTATATGCTCACTTTCGGAGGGTGAGGTCGGCAACGCAAGAACAATTATCATGGAACTTGGAGATACACCGTTTGAATCAATCTTTATGCTCCAAGAAGAAACACCATCATGGCGAAAGCAACCAAACCTGCCTACTGAAATGAGGAATTGTGGACATTCATGGGAAGATAATGGTGAAATACCACGAGGTTGCGAAAGATGTAACTGTTGTTTAGAGACAACAAACAGCAAAATGAGGGCGCACTGTGCAAAATGCAAGATGACTGTGTGTCCCATGTGCTCAAGGTTTGTGTTAGGAAGAAAGATCATGATAAGAACACAAAACCTAAGTCCCTATGATAGCAAGGATGAGCTTATCAATGAACTTTTAAGCTATATCCAGTATCTCCTAGCCGAAAACGCAAGATTGAAGGATCAATTGTGGGAGAATGAGCTAGTAGCAGACATGACCAAGATGGATATAAAAGGCAAGAGTAAGGTGGTGGGAGAAGTAGAAGTCGATTCAGATGATAGTGATGAATCCCCACCAAATGTTGCATTTCCCAAGAAGGCCAACCCAAACCAAAACCTGATAATCAAAGAAATGGCCAACAAACTCTCAGATGACGAGATCAACACTGCAGTCCCAGATCCTAAAAAAGGAAGAAGGGTAATCAACAGGCTGTACAACATTGAACTGCAGATAGAAATACCAGGGGTAAATCCTTTTAAAATTCAGGCGATATTGGATACAGGCGCTACGGTGTGCTGTGTAAACCAAGAATTTATACCCCCTGAGGCCTTGGAGCCAAGTCTATACCCTATACAGATAAATGGGGTAAACTCTCAGCAAATCGCAAACCTGAAACTGAAGAATGGGCAGATGTCTATTGAAGACAACAAATTCAGAATCCCATTTACATATGCATTCCCGATGGGCAAGGAAGGAGGTGTCCAAATGCTAATTGGATGCAATTTCATCAGAGCAATGCAAGGTGGACTGAGAATCGAAGGACAGATGGTTACATTCTACAAAAATGTAACAACAATAACCACCAGGGCAGATGCCGAGATCATTTCTCAGGCAGCAGTGAAAGAACTTGACCTATCGGAGCTTGAATACATAGAGGTCAAAGAAGCCGTTGCCTATAACTGTGGTGATGAGTCACCATGGTTCAAGAATAAATTCAGAGACCTGCTAAGAAGACTGAGGGAGCAGGGCTATATTGGTGATGACCCGGTTAAACACTGGGCGAAAAATCAAATAACATGCAAACTGGATATCATAAACCCAGATATCACAATACAAGACAAACCCTTAAAGCATGTTACCCCGGCTATGAAGGAACAATTTGACAGGCATGTGCAAGCGTTACTGAAAATTGGAGTAATCCAACCTAGCACAAGCAGGCATAGAACCATGGCCATAATGGTAAATTCGGGTACAACCATAGACCCGGTTACAAAGAAAGAAGTCAAAGGGAAGGAGCGGATGGTCTTTAATTACCGCACCCTCAATGACAACACACACAAAGACCAATACAGTCTACCAGGCATTAACACCATCCTGAAGAAGATTGGCAACAGCAAGATATTCTCGAAATTCGACCTAAAAAGAGGATTTCATCAAGTTGCCATGGATCCAGAGTCAATACCCTGGACGGCATTTGTGGTACCTGGAGGACTCTATGAATGGCTAGTCATGCCATTTGGCCTGAAAAATGCACCAGCGGTATTTCAAAGGAAGATGGACAACTGCTTTAGAGGTACAGAGGATTTTATAGCAGTTTACATTGATGATATTCTCATTTTCTCAGAAACAGAAGAACAACACGCAACACATATGAGTAAAATGTTGGAGATATGTGAAAAATGGGGACTGGTGCTATGTCCTACTAAGATGAAAATCGCAGTAAAGGAGATTGAATTTCTTGGAGCAGTAATCGGTGAGAGTAAGATAAAACTTCAGCCCCATATAATCAAGAAAATAGTTCAGTTTGACAACGAAAAGATGAAGGAGAAAGCTGGGCTCAGATCCTGGATGGGAATACTGAACTATGCGAGAAGCTACATTTCTAATCTGGGAACTCTCCTTGGGCCATTATACTCCAAAACAAGCCCTCATGGAGACAAGAGGCTAAAACCCTCTGATTATCAGCTCATCAGCAAGATAAAAGAGCTGGTACAAAATCTTCCTGATCTCGAATTACCACCTCCTGAATCCTATATTGTTCTTGAAACAGATGGGTGTATGGAAGGATGGGGCGGTGTTTGTAAGTGGAAGAAGAAGAAGAATGATCCCAGAAACACAGAACGGGTTTGTGCTTATGCCAGTGGGAAATTCCCGGTAATAAAATCGACAATAGACGCTGAAATCCATGCATGTATGGAGACGATGAAAGCTCTCAAGATCCACTATCTTGATCAACAAGAAATAACGCTTAGAACAGACTGTCAAGCTATCATCAGCTTCTACAACAAGTCAGCACAGAACAAACCGTCCAGAGTCAGATGGATTAACTTTGTTGATTTTATAACTGTTACAGGGGTACAAGTCAATTTTGAGCATATTGATGGCAAACTAAACGTACTCGCTGATGCACTCTCAAGATTAACTGCTAATATGGTTTATACTAGAAGCAGTGAAACAACTGATGCATGTCTGAAAAATCTTGAAGAAGCAATTGGGGAAGTAACCCAGGCACCAAACAAGGAAGTTTTCATAAACTTGTGCCAGTTAATAGAAAAGATTTCTTTTCTATTAGAAAGGAATTGAATGTTTTGATTGCGGAAGTGGTGGACCACAGAAACAAATAATCACACTTATCTAATAAGTATGTTATCTTATTTTTAGTTTTTACAGGAAATGGAAGGGCTAAAATTCATCATCAACAATAAACCACGAAGGGTTAAGGAAGCTTTCATTCAGGCAGAAGTATGGACTTCACTATGTGAGCAGAATCCACGAATGGCACGTTATTCGCGGGATCAAATAGAAGTATGGGAGTCACTATATGGGCAGAATGCACAATTAACACGATATTCGCAGGGCACTGAAAATGCCTTCACATGTTATCCGCGAACTATAGACGAAGAAAATGCTATAACTGGCAGATTATCAGATTTATTCAAAGAGCAAGCCGATGCAACACGCAGGCAAATAGCAATACTAATTGCTATGAAGTATTTACAGAAAGCAAGGCTCTTATCAATAGCCACAAGGGATAACTGGGCAAATGACATTTTAGGAAGAATGGATGCCAGCATTAAGGCACTCATTCAATGCCATGATACATTGTCGGAAAATCTTAGAGGCACCCATTATTAAAAAAAACAATTAAGTTTCCAGCTTTTTAAATTTTTTCTAAGTCTCAAGTTTCCAGTGCATAATTTGTTCGAGAGCTTGAGCCGATCCAGATTTCCGCGCGATTACCCGTCGATTACCCGTTGGTATCAAGTTTCCAGTGCATAATTTGTCCGAGAGCTTGAGCCGATCCAGATTTCCGCGCGATTACCCGTCAATTACCCGTTGGTATCAGAGCTTGAAGTTGTTCCTTTTGATTTCTGGTTAGTAATGGCTTTCTAAATTCTTTCATAATTTCTAGGAAAACAGGGAGGGAACGGTCATAAAAGAATAACGAAGGGAGTAAATTGAACCTGAAAAGCTTGAAGTTTGGGAGATGTGTACTTAGTATAGGCGATAAAAGGGGAAAAAGTACCCAGAAGGGGGAATAGTACCATTACGTTCGTAATATTAAGAAGGCACCCAAATGAATGGCTGGAAAGTTTTAAATCAAACGGTTAAGAAGAATCTAATGTCAAAATAGCCTTGGCACCATAGTGCACAATATCCTATCCCTATATATATATATATAGAGTTGTGCTAAAATACTTTATAAAGCACCAACATTTAAATACTTTAGACTCGTATCTCGAGATATAAAATGCAAACGGCCGATCAAGACCGTTGAAAATGTTCTCTATATTAACATCTATTTGGAGACCAAATTTCGTATTTTTTGGAATTTTTTTACTATTTTATCGGGTATGTGAAAAATTCATTAATCTAACGATTTACAGACCTTCAATTTAACCAACTTTGCACCCATCCGATAAAATAGTAAAAAAAAATTTTAAAATGTAAAATTTGGTTTCCAAATTTTTGTTAGTATGAAGAACATTTTCAATGGTCTTGATTGGTTGTTTGCATTTTATATCTCGAGATACGAGCCTAAAGTAAATGCATGTTGGTGCTTTATAAAGCATTTTAGCACAACTCTATATATATATATATATGTTACTGAAAATAATACTTTTACATAACATTTGTACTTAAAAAAAACAAAAAAATAATTGTTTGGTACATCAGAATCACAAATATTAAATTTTATGAAATTATTTTTTATATACATCGTGCTCTGCCAGACTTAGATTTACATAAACCACCACACGAAAAGTGTCATACAATAATCCCAAGTCATGCAACAATCAATAAAAAATACAAGGGAAAGAAGTTAAATACATAGAAAGTTTATTCAATGATGATTGAGACCTAGTAATTCTAGTGACAATATTAATATAGGTGCACGACTTTGGGTGCCGTAACATAAATTCAAATGGTAAATGAATGAATGATGCATGCTTCCAAGTTTGCTAATTGTGGCCAACAGCATCATTTTTAGGGGCAAATTGTGCACATAGACTTAGATTAGTGGTGGGGGCCAATTGGAATATGAATTTAATTGGGTTTTGGGAGGGAAAGGAAACTCGTTGTACTTGTGTTTGTTTGTTGTACTTTGCATCTCAATTGTGCAAACCAAGAACAATTAATAAGCTCATAAAAATTAATGGCATAGATAAACGAAGTCAGAAAGCATTCCAAATGAGGCTGTTCAAAGCTAGTGACTCTATTTCTTTCTCTTAGATTAATCCAATTAGTGACAAAATACCAAACATAAAGCCATTATCCGCATTATAACGATCATTTTCTTATTTGGTCTTTCAAATGCTAATTTAAATAAATAAAAAAAGGTCTCATTGAGATATGTAGGGAGCATCTTTATTCTTTCATATTTGTACTCCATGTTTCACGGCAACACCTTTATCAAGGCATCCAGAATATCTGATCTCCTTGCACATTGGGCAACACCTGGCCTCAACAACAACTACCAATCCCGGCCTAGTCAGGCCCGTTACTGCTCACAAGAAAGCCACATCGGCCCACTACACAGCCCAGGGTCCCCCGAAATAGACATCACAGCCCAATGCAAGACCAATGGGCCTATCTTTACCTTGTGAGTCCAACATGATGGTTGCGAGTCCTACAAGAGGGTGATGATGGCCGGACACGAACATAATTGTTTGTAACAGACTCCCAACCCAACATGCCACCTACCAAAACACTGAGCCCGATCAAGCAGACCCCTTCACCGGTCTTTACTTACAGCACACTGGCTCACACAAGAACATCAACATGCTTGATGAAGAAGAACTACAGCCAGTGATTCCACCACTCCTGGTCCACCTCGCCCTCACTAACCTACGTCGTCTCATGTCCTACCTCCTCACACAATTGGACAATGTGGATAAGCATGGCACTGTTGAACAAAAAACCCTCCCCACGCTCCCACTGTGAATGGAAACACATGATGAGCGCCCCCTAATGTTAGAGAGTAATTCAAACTCAAGGGGCATTTTGGTCAGAGTTAAGTTTATTTGTTATTTTTAAGTGTTGTTTTTTATTTACAGTTGTTAAGCAGATATCTAAGTTTAAGTGAAGGGCCAGGAGTAATTTTAGGCGGGAATTGAAAGGGTGGAAGTTATTTTGCTTTATGCTCAATTCTATATATATGTAATAATCGATTCTGACTATTTCATCGTGTGGACAAGCAAGTTTTACCAGAAAAGCATTCTTGTGTTTACTTGATCATTAATTTAGCAAAGTGTGAGAGTTTAAATCTGAGACTCAATCCAACATTTGGTATCAGAGCGAGGTGAGGATTGAAGGCGGCAACAATGAGTTCCAGTCAAGTGTCAGTGCCTATGTTCAATGGCGACAACTACGATTTCTGGAAAATTAAAATGCAAACTGTCCTGAAATCGCAAGGATTGTGGGAATTGGTGTCAAAAGGCACACCAAACCCAAATCCGAACCCTGAGGAGACTACCAAGAAGGACGCCAAAGCAATGATGTTAATTCAGCAAGGAATTGAAGACACCATTTTTCCGAAAATTGCATCATGCAGCAATTCGAAGGAGGCCTGGGATGTACTGCAGACTTCATTCCAAGGGACTGCAAGGGTGATGGCTGTCAAATTGCAAGGATTACGCAGGGAATTTGAAACCTTGCAAATGAAAAAGGATGAAAAGGTAACAAATTTTCTGACAAAGGTGCAAGGCATTGTGAACCAGATGAACATTTATGGTGCACAAGTAACAGACCAGACAGTAGTCTCTAAAGTTCTAAGAAGCCTAAGTTCCAAGTTTGATCATATAGTGGCTGCTATAGAAGAATCTAAGGATCTCACTACCTATACCCTAAATGAATTGATGGGATCTCTTCAAAGCCATGAAAGCAGGTTGTCAAGAGAGGAGGACAGAACTGAGTTGACTGACAAAGCCTTTTACGCACAAGGTCAGTCATCAAATGTTAGAGGAAGGAGTAGGGGCAGAGGAAGAACAAGCAGCAGTGTAAGAGGGAGAGGAAGAACATCTGGTGGCAGAACCTCTGAGTCATCAGGTTATGAATCAATGAAGGAAAGTGGTAGAAAAGTGAGATGCTATAATTGTAACCAGTATGGACACTACCAGTCGGCATGTCCAGATGAGTCAAAGAAGAATGTGGAGTGTTACTACTGTCACAAATTTGGTCATTACAAATCAGACTGTTTTAAGAGAATAAGAGAAGAGGAGCAAGCAAGATATGCAAAAGGGGAGGAAGGGTATGAAGAAGAAGAGGAAGAGGCCAGGTTGTTCATGGCCTACAATGCATGCCAGGAAAATGTGAGGAATGTTTGGTTCATTGACAGTGGTTGCTCAAACCACATGTCAGGTGTGAGGGAGGACTTTGAGGAGCTTGACGAAACACACAAATTGAAAGTCAAATTGGGCGATAACAACTCTCTACAAGTGGAAGGAAAAGGTACAGTGTTTGTGACTACCTCTACAGGTAAAAAGAAACTGAAAGATGTTTATTTCATCCCTAATTTGACCCAGAAACTGCTAAGTGTGGGACAATTGATAAAGAGTGGTTGTTCAGTTGTGTTTAGTCAAGGAAAATGCAAAATTGTAGATGAAAGAACCTCACAAGTGCTGGCAGAAACCCAAATGTCAGAGAATAAATTGTTTCCCTTGCTACTTACTGAAGTTAAAGAAAGAGTCCTGACTGTGCAAACCGAGAACCAAACCAGGCTGTGGCACTGTAGATATGGTCATCTGAATGTGTCAAGCTTAAAGAAGTTGAGCCAGAAAAACATGGTGTTGGGGTTACCTGAGATAGGAGAGCTTGAATTGTGTGAAGGATGTATTTTTGGTAAACAGTCAAGGGCATCGTTTTCAAAAGGTCAAAGCAAAAGGGCAACACAAGTGCTTGAGATAGTTCATGCCGACTTGTGTGGGCCTATGCAGACAACTTCCTTGGGTGGCAACAAATATTTCCTTCTGCTCACTGATGATCACAGCAGGATGAGCTGGATATATTTTTTGCAGAACAAAGCTGAAACCTTTCAGTATTTCAAGAAGTTTAAAGTAGCAGTGAAGAAACAGTCAGGGAAATGTATCAAAGTGTTAAGAACAGATCGTGGTGGAGAATTTCTGTCCAAGGAGTTTAATCAGTTTTGTGATACAGAAGGCATAAATCATGAACTAACAGCTCCTTACACTCCAGAGCAGAATGGAGTTTCTGAGAGGAAAAATAGAACTGTGGTAGAATTCGGTAGAAGCATGCTAAAACACAAAGGTTTACCCGACAGATTCTGGGCAGAAGCTGTTGTTACAGCTGTGTATGTGTTGAATGTATCACCAACCAAAGCAGTGGAGGATAAAACACCCTTTGAAGTCTGGCATGGCTTTAAACCGAGTGTGAGTCATCTCAGAATATTTGGGTGTATTGGTTATGCTTTTGTGGAGAGTCACAGGAGATCCAAATTAAATGATAAGTCCATAAAATGCATATTTATCGGATACTGTGGACAGACCAAGGGTTACAAGATGTTTAATCCAGAAACCGAGAAGATAATTGTGAGCAGGAGTGTGCAGTTTGATGAGAAGTCAAGGTGGATATGGGAGAGTGAGAAGAAAGAGTTAACAGAAGGTGAATTAGTCAGAGTTGATGAGGATGATGCAAACAGTGATGCATCAGATGAAAGTCTGGAAGATGATCAGACTGAAAACAGTGCAGAAGCTGAGAATAGTGCGCAGGAAGTGCATAGTCCAGTGGTTGGAAGCTCATTGAGGTGTTATAGCAGAAGAAGAAGCATAAATTCTGCTCCTGACTCTCAAGGCAGAAAAACTAGAACTCTTGATGATCTTTACAATTCCACTCAAGTTCTTCTAGTGGCTGATCCGGAAAACTTTGAAGAGGCAGTAGAGAAAGAAGGCTGGATGTCAGCTATGAGAGCTGAAATTGATGTGATTGAGAAGAATAAGACTTGGAGTCTTGTAGAGAAGCCTGAGGGTAAGAATGTGATTGGAGTTAAGTGGGTTTACAGAACCAAAATTGGAGCAGATGGAAGTGTTGTGAAACTGAAAGCTAGACTTGTTGTAAAAGGCTACAAGCAACAACAAGGAATAGATTACGAGGAGACTTTTTCACCCGTAGCAAGATTTGAAACCATAAGGATCTTGTTAGCAGTTGCAGCAAAGCTGAAAGTTCAAGTGTTCCAATTCGATGTTAAATCAGCATTTCTGAATGGTGAATTAGCAGAGGAAGTTTTTGTTGAACAGCCGAAAGGGTTCATGGTGAAGGGTAAAGAGAATTGGGTGTATAAATTACACAAAGCCCTGTATGGACTGAAACAGGCTCCTAGGGCCTGGTACAGCAAGATTAACCAGTTTTTTGTTGATGCAGGTTTTGAAAAAAGTGTGAGTGAACCGAGCTTGTTTGTAAAAAGAGGCAAGGAAGGTGACATTCTGACAGTGTGCCTATATGTAGATGATATCATCTATTTTGGGACAAATTCTCAAATGGTTGCTGATTTTAGAAGGAGTATGAAGGGCAAGTTTGAAATGACAGATCTCGGCCTTCTCAAGTATTTCTTGGGGCTGGAAATTGTGCAGACTGAGGATGGTATCTTCTTATCACAAAAGAAGTATGCCAAGGATTTGTTGAAGAAGTTTGACATGCAGAATTGCAATAGTTGCTCTACACCGATGAATGCTAGAGAAAAACTGGTGAAGGATGATAGTTCAGGGGCAGCAGACACATTGAAATTCAGAAGTCTTGTTGGTGTGCTGATATATCTTACGCATTCAAGACCTGATATTAATTTCTCAGTTAGCTTGATCTCTAGGTTCATGCAATCACCATCAAAGCAGCACATGGGTGCAGCCAAGAGAGTACTGAGGTAAATATCAGGTACAACCGGTTTAGGTCTCTGGTATAGAAGAACTGAAAATGTTAAATTGGTTGGGTTCAGTGATAGCGATTGGGCGGGCTGTCATGATGAAAGAAGGAGTACTTCTGGGTATTTGTTTGAAATCGGAGGAGCACCTGTGAGTTGGAGCACAAAGAAACAGGTTACTGTGGCTTTATCTACAGCTGAAGCAGAATATGCTGCTGTGAGCTCAGCCGCATGTCAGGCAGTATGGATTAGGAAGATCTTAGCTGATGTCGGATTCGAGCAAGCACAGAGCACAGAAATTTTCTGTGATAATACTTCCGCAATTGCCATGGCAAGAAATCCAGTGCAGCATGGAAGATGTAAGCACATCGACATTAAAATACACTTTGTCAGAGATCTTGTGGCAGAAGGTGTTGTGGAGCTGAAACATATTGCCACTGAAGAACAAAGAGCAGATATACTGACAAAGGCACTTTGCTTGCCAGTATTCGAGCACTTGAAGCAGTTGTTGAGGGTTACAGAGTTTGAATTAAGGGAGGATGTTAGAGAGTAATTCAAACTCAAGGGGCAATTTGGTCAGAGTTAAGTTTATTTGTTATTTTTAAGTGTTGTTTTTTATTTACAGTTGTTAGGCAGATATCTAAGTTTAAGTGAAGGGCCAGGAGTAATTTTAGGCGGGAATTGAAAGGGTGGAAGTTATTTTGCTTTATGCTCAATTCTATATATATGTAATAATCGATTCTGACTATTTCATCGTGTGGACAAGCAAGTTTTACCAGAAAAGCATTCTTGTGTTTACTTGATCATTAATTTAGCAAAGTGTGAGAGTTTAAATCTGAGACTCAATCCAACACCTAACTCCGATTTTTGCTAGTATGGCATTGCAAGAGGTCTCATCAAGGGGGTATCTCACTACCTCTTAAAGTGCACCACAGATGCATGAGTTCAGCGTTTCTAGGCTAGCACATTTTGGTTGTTTCTGGTTGTGTTAGTAGAAGTTCTAGTTGGTACCTGTAGGTTCTTAGTCCTATCTTTTGTTATGGTAGTTGTGATGACTGTGTCTTATGCTTTTCAGTTCTTGTTGCTGAAGTGTTGTGACAGTAAGCACCCATGTATCAAGTACTTCTTAATTAGTGGTCTTCTAAAACTTATCATGTATCAAAACTCCAAAAAGTATTATGTTTTGTCTTGGAATGTTCGTGGTCTTAATGACTCTGACAAAAGAGTAGATGTCAAGGTAATAATCAAAAGAGAGAACCCTGACGTTGTGTGCCTGCAGGAAACTAAGATGGCACAAATTGATTGTTTTGTGGCAAAATGGGTCCTTGGTAAAAGACTGGATGAATTCCTAGTTCTGCCATCTGTGGGTTCTGCTGGTGAGATCCTGATGGCGTGGTCCTCTACAATCTTCTCCAAAACCTCAGCCTCCTTTGACAACCATTCTATCCACACAAACCTACCCATACTACAGGATGGCACCAGGTGCAGAATCTCTAGACTTTATGGCCTCTACAGAACGAATGAAGAAAGGCATTTCTTTTCTGAACTTGCTAGAAACAAACCTCCAGACAATATCCCATGGCTAGTGATGGGAGACTTCAACCAGACAGATCAAACGATGACAAAAACCCTAACCAAACCTTCCTACACCTTATCAACAACCTCGGCCTCATCGACCTACCCTTGCAGGGCAGAAACTTCACCTGGAGCAAGGACCGAGATAATCCAACATTTGTCCGACTAGACATAGTTATGGTAAACAACTCATGGAGCTTTAAGTTCCCAAACCTCGTCCAGCGTGCTCTGGCAATGATAAACTCTGATCATTGCCCCATCATCTGCTCCTGCCAAACCAAATTCCCCCTCCCCAATACCTTCAAATTTGAAAACTTCTGACTCACTTGACCGGACTTTGCCCAACTTGTCATTGATAACTGGGAACATGAAGCTACTGCTACCACTCCGTCACAGCTCGCAAGGAAGCTAACTCTGCTAAGACAGCCCATTGTCTCATGGAACAAAACGGTAGTCACCAACCTCAAATCACAATCGAATGTCTGTCATGAAACCATCTTATGGATTGACGGGGTTGAAAAAATACGACCTTTTTCACTGCTGGAGAGACTAACATGCACAATCCTCAAAGAAA
Source organism: Eleocharis quinqueflora (assembly GCA_964058865.1). Taxonomy (NCBI): domain Eukaryota; kingdom Viridiplantae; phylum Streptophyta; class Magnoliopsida; order Poales; family Cyperaceae; genus Eleocharis; species Eleocharis quinqueflora. Next base: position 114,372 of record CAXKVX010000175.1, on the reverse strand, counting down.
TGTTACACACAATCTCATATTTGGAAGAGATGATGTGGAGACAGAGAGCAAGGTGCCAATGGTTACGTGACGGTGACAAGAACACACGGTATTTCCATCAGGTGGCTTCCGCCCAAAAGCGCAAAAATTGGATACATGAGGTGCTAGTGAGGGCACAACGGTCATAGATGAAAATCTCAAAGCCAAAATCTTCTTTATATAGTTTTGTGATGAAATGGGTACGACGCGCCAGACTGATCAAATCCCACAACTAGATATGAATGCCCTATTCAAAAGTCAGTCCTTGCAACCTCAACAAGGATTAGACCTAATCAAGGAGCTCACGGAAGACGAACTAAAGTTAGCACTACTACAGACTGGACCCAAGAAATATGCAGGGCCTGATGAATTCATGCCATAATTCTACCAAAATTGTTCTTCGACATCCTTACAATGCTAGAGAGGTCGTACAAGCTGCCTCAAGACGGAAAGCTCAACTCGCTATCTTCAAAGTCGACATACGAAAAGCTTTTGACTCCATAGATCGGATCTTCCTACTACGTTGTCTCATGGCGAAAGGTTTTTCTCATATCTGGATACAATGGATCTGATTTCTAGGCCTTCAAGGTTCCTCAAGGGTGCTACTGGACTCTGTAGCCGGTAAGAAGATAATTCTTAGAAGGGGTGTCCGCTAGGGGGGTCCTTTTGCTTCCTACCTCTTCATCATTGCCATGGACCTCCTACCCACCTGGCTACTAAACTAAACAAATGCAGATGATCGAGTCCCCCTTTCCTGGCTGCAAACTCTGCTTGTCCTATGCGGATGATACCTTCTTGTTACTACAACCGACTCACCAGCAATTGTGCCTAGTCTAACTGATTCTATATATCTTTGCAACTATATCTGGCTTATCTATATACCATGACAATTCTGAATTGTTACTCACAGTCGTATCGATCCAATGCACTGCTTCACTCGCCTCTACCCTCTGTTGTAAACTAGCTTCTTTCCAATCAAGTACTTAGGCTTACCTCTTAATGACACACGGCTAACCCGAGCAGACTACCAACCACTTTTAGACTCAATCCAACACAGGTGCTGGAAGGCACCACTTCTCTCCTCTGCTGGCATAATGGTCATGTGTAATGCAGTACTCTCTTCAATACCTATATACTTCCTAACCGTATTTTGGATGCCACAATGGACAATTAAGGCAATAGATACCATGCAAAGACGTTTCCTTTGACATGGACACAGAGAAGGACAACAGGATCGCAAATGATTGTACATGGTGAATTGGCAAGTGGCGACACGACCGAAATTGGTAGGTGGACTAGACCTCAAAGATCTAAAAATGACAAACCCTAGCCTACTGCTAAGATGGATGTGGAGATGGTGTCAGGCAGACCGGCCATGGTGGCGTCCCCCTTCCAACTCTGGCACATCACCTTGGGAACAGACAAACACATCTCCTTTTTTATCATCTATGATGAAGCTGGCACCATTATTTCAAGCATTTACGCACTCTCAAGGAAATGAAACAGTTTGGACTCGAAACTCAGCTAGCACATACTCAGCAAGCTTTGCCTATAACGTTTGCCACCTTTGTATGAAGGATGAAGAAACTGCAATCATCAGTAAGGAACATATGGCGTATCATGGCTCCTCATAGAGTTCAAAGCTTATGTTGGCTTCTGCTAAGGAATAAATTAACTACTACTGACATTTTCAGACGAAGAGGGTGCATTTTACCCAATGTTTGCCATCTTTGTTTGAATTAAGAACGAAGAAACTGCAATCCACATATTCGTTACATGCCAATTCACTAAAAATATCAGAGGGTATGTGCCTGACACTCTTCGCCTCCTAACTCCTCTTCCAACCTAGCCTACATAAGTTCCAACCCTCATACACTCTTACTGGATAGAACAATAACCAAATGGGGATACCTGGAAGCTGTCACGAGCTTCGTCATTTGGAGAGAAAGGTGCAGGAGACTATTTTCAGATAAGAATCAGACGATCACAACTATTGTAAGAGAGATTCTTACAGAATTCTACAGATGGTACAATTCAACAAACTAGACATGACTGACCACCCTAGCTAAAGAAGATGCAAGAAACTCATTCAAGGAGCATCTGTCCTATTTTTTGTATACTTAGAATATGAACTTCTCGTCTTCTCCACTCCTTTTTTCATCTTTATTTCATTAATTTAGTAAATATATTAATTGTTGTGTCACCACTTGTGATAAACGAAAATTTGAAGGCTTTGTCCCCATCTTTTTCTAAAAAAAGACATATAACTGGTTCTATTGTGAAATAATATGCTTCAATGGTGCCGAGACAGTGCAGAACGCTACATTGGCGGAACTCTAAACATTCCCCGTTCAATTTTCTATCTTTCAATCCAATTATACCATTAAAGTTATTAAAGCTTTTAGTCATAATGTCATTATCAAGTGTAACTTTTTTTTATTTCCTTAATTGCTTCATGCAACAAAAGCACATGCTATATTTCTTTTCAATGAATGAGAAAATTTTCAATTTTATGTCTAGAAACCCGAGATTAACAAATTATATATTAGTTAAAAAAGTAAACTGTATTTTTCTTCATAATATGGCCGTCACAACCCACCACCCACAACCCACAACCCACCACATGGATCTCCATACAGGGACAGCATTAGAAATGCACCTCAGTCCAGCAGACCGTTAGGCGATAATTGGATGCTGTTTTATCTTTTTCTTTCTTTATAATTGTTCACGGAAAATACGAGAAAATATTGAGGTTCTCAATTTGTACACCACTCTTTTGTTCTTGCAATTCTTTGATTTGATTCTCAGTGAGTGCTCTATGAAACAACACGGAGGTGGAGCATGGAATGTCTTAAAGCATCTTACAAGCCAAAACATCAATAGTGACAAGAGTTTTTTTCTTTTTTTTTTTCGAAATCCTAACATTTTTCCTTTTTTACATCTTTTATAATGTCATATCAGCTCAGATAATGCGTATTCTGTTGAAATTAACTAAAAGAACAATTTGCAAAATAACACACAAAAGAACAAGCTTGTTGTAAGAAAATGTGTGTATGTACACAAGACAAAACAACTTCGAGCTTTGAAGTACTAAGACTTGATGCATGAAAACATAGGGTAGTTGCTATCTATTTTATGCTTTTATTTCTCTGCATTTCGATTTGGGTACCAAGCTAATCAAGTCAAAACAGTGCATACCGTAGCCAATCGATATATCGATATAGGTAAGGGTTCGTCAAATTGGCTAAGTACAGAACAGACTGAGAGGTCTATTTCCAGAGTTATAAGGCAAACGATATATTGATATGATATCGTTGAAGGCATATATGTGTGCCTTAGAACCAAAAATTATTTTTTTGCAATTGAGTTAATAATTGGTGACTTATGTTATTTATACCACGAGTTATATATCATCATAGTTCGTTCTAGAAGTTTGTGACTTGAATTATGAAACATTGTTGTCAAGGATGACAAAACTCTAAATATCTCTAACCAAGGGTATTTAGCATGATATTCTAATTATCGCTATACAGTTATCCTGAAGATTAAATGTTGGTCAAGTTTCATACATCGAATGATAAGGTTGTTTAATCACATGGGTGCTTGTAATTTGGAACAAGATACTAAATGATCATGATGTGAAATATATGAATAAGATTAACGGTCATTTATATTTCATGAGTGTTCAATTAATATCTCAGATGTTTAGTTTTCTTGTATATTTATTATTAATATCATCAAATCAAATGCTTGTCTTAATCAAAAGTTATGAAGATGCTATATAATATAGTTCTAAGACATGAAGAAGATAATATGTCCCTCGTGTGTTTGGAATACACAAGTAATGATATCACTGGACCCCTCAGTTAAATATGATTATAATGCATGCAATATGATTAAGGAGTTAACCATATATCATAATCATGTTTTGGTACCAAGTATAAATGTATAAGCCTATAAAAATGATTATGGCTTAATACATGATATCAGGAGACATAGAATTGAATACAAGCAATATGATTGCTCATTTAGGATCAAGACATTATGTCTATATTGATTGGATGGTTAATATATACATTAGTCTAAAAGGAGTTTTAGATATCACTATAAATAATATAGAATTCTAAAGATCACACCTGAAAAGCTTGTTACTTCGAGACTTCATGGAGATGATGTCTAAGTAAGCCAAAGGAATTGAAATCAATATGTGATATATGATTTTAATTTTCTTGTTCAACATGATAGAATGAGAAGAAAATAGTCACTAGATTATGTTTTTGTATATTAGATATGCAAATTAATCAAGTAAATTATTTAAGAGCAGGGAAAATTAATTATGCAAATTCAACTTTAGTTGTTCAAATAAATCGCATAAATGACAAGAAATTTGACAAAATTCAAATTTTCGATTCAAGAATATTTAAAATAATCAAATAAAATACTAGAAAGCACAAAACTATTTCCAACAATCAAAATTTGATATATTTCCAGAAAATATCTTAAATAATGCAACAAAGGTGGCTATGATACACTTGTTGGTGCAATTCAATAATTAAGGTTGAGCCATAAATACCAAAATTCTAATCTACACAATTGCAATTCAAATTTAAACTCCATGCAATTATTTAAGGCAAAAATAAATAGAGCGGAAGCATTACTTACTTTCCATCCCTACGGTCTCTTGTGTACTCTTCTCTTGATCAAGGAGTCGTCAGAGATGGTTGAACATCATAACGGTACGCTAGCGGATCCTTCCAAGCAATTTTCGGTGCCACATCTTTTCTTCAAGGTCACGAATGAATCGAGATGTAATTTTTGTAATGAAGGAGAAAATAAAGGCTAATTCACAACACATGTGCCTAGAATATGATATCGGTAATGCTTGGAGACACAACGCATTTTATACTAATGAAAACATATCTTGAAAAGATATCGTAATTAATAGCAAATATTCTATGGAATATTTGCTAATATATTCTTTTCTAAATTATCATATTTACTGTTGTAAATACGTGCTCAAAATTGATATTGTTTGGAACACATGCTAGAAAGATATCGGCAAAATAAGACAAGATTTTCTGCCTCTGTGTAGGTCTCTTGCGGTCGCAATAAATCGCATTACATCCGCAATTGGCTTGGATCCAAACATGGCAGGAAATCTGCCAAGTCTCTTGCGGCCGTAAAGATGGGCTATCACGGTCACAATTGAATTGTTGAATTTCAGTAGATTCTTTCCTAGTCTCTACTGATTCTTTGCGACCGCAAAGGGGGTCCTTTCGACCGCAACGATTGCGGATTACACAGTTTTGCTTGGGCTTTGATCCAATTTAATTGGTTTTAGCCCAAACTATATTTCTAACTTTATATTAACATTAGAGACTAGTTTAATTAATCATAATTGGTCCATCAACAATTATAATTAATTCACATTCAATTCCATATGTATTCGTAACCAAAATCTTAGCGAAATACGAATTTTGTATAAATTAATCACATTTATGGCATATCTTATATTACTCCTCGTAATATTGGTGACAGTATGTGATATATTAATAATATAACACGTAGTGCAAACGTTATTTATTGGATTTGACGTATCAATTATTGTAACCAACAATTTCTTTGTATTTGTCGATTTGCAAAACAAATTGCATTTTACCACTATTTCTTTGTTTAAGATATTTATAGGTGAATTATGAGCTCAAGTATGAAGAACAAGCTATTAGTATATTTATAAGTTTAATTGTAACATTGTAATATTTAAATTTGAGGTTGAAAGGACCAAAATTATCAGAAATCAATCTCTGGCGTTATAACGCCATCCTAGCATTATAACGTCGGAGTTCCCCAAAATTCCAATCAAGCACGCCAATAATCACCCGTGACATCTGTTATAACGCTCACCTTAGCGTTATAACGCTAGAGTTCCTCAAGTTCAACTCAGGCACAACCAGAAATCACCCAAGACACATGTTATAAAGCTATCTTTAGCGTTATAACGCCAGACCAAAGATAAACCAAAATTTGGCTAAGTATTGATCCTCAATAAATCACCCGAGACACCTGTTATAACGCTATTCTTAGCGTTATAACGCCAAACCAAATAAAACGAAACAAGGTTGTCTGCCTAGACTCGAGATATGAAAATTTTAGAATAGAAGAAAATGAAAGTGTTGAGGAAATGTACCATAGACTTTCTTATAAACGAGTTTATTGAAATGGATGAACCACTTACTAACAATAAGATTGTAGGAAAGCTCATTCGCACTATGATTGTTAGACCAATGTGGGAAGGCTTTGTGGATGCTCTTCAAGTGGTGAATGGAAGAAACATTGAACCGTTCACCCCGAGGAGATATACACCTCTTTTAGATCTTTTGAAGAAACTCTAAAACAAACCACCGACAAAAACCATGGAAGCGAAGTCGTAGGCTTTTCGGACCAAAACTTTAGACATAACAACTCATCATTCCCACACTCCCGATCTACTAATGACAATTCCCTCAAACACATGGGCCAAGATCATGACAAAGAAATCCAAATCCTACCTAGAATGCTCTAAGGTCTCTTTGCATTTGAAAAAGGTACAACTCCAAACGAGAAAGCAAAGGAAAGAAGGTTGTATGCGCCATGTGCGAAAGAGAAGCGCACTCAATCCATACATGTTACAAAAATTTCCCTCATGAGAAGTCAAGGTGGGGATGAAAGAAACAACAAGAAGGATGGATATAAGGGCAAGAAAAAGACAAAAGCAATGCATGCAGACATATGAAGCCATAGTGATGAAGAGGAAGATGAAGAAGCATGATGGAGACAAGCGAGCAAATTATTTTCTCATGGCTCTAGTGGAAGATCAACCAAATGCGAGCGACGTCGACTCGATCATTGCTAGCAACAACATCACCGATCCCATAACAATTGAGATATTGAAGAACATCATTTGCTAAGATGAAGAAGCTCACGATCAACTCAACCAAAGAAGAAAAAGCTAAGTCTCCATTATCCAATAAGGAGGCCAAGGTATATCTAAACTTGAATGACTATAATTCTGAGTCAACCATAAGTTCATCACACTACTCAAGTGATAATTGAGATGATGTTGAAGATAAGCGAATGCGACAAACTTGAAAAATAATTAAATTAATTAAAAATTGATAAACAAAAGTTGGAGGCAGAAAACAGAGTTTTAAGATCCATTAGTGTATTGAAGTGTAATACTAGGATGGATCTAAGCAAGATGTATGAGGGACAAAAACCTCATGACAAAACGAGACTTGGATACAAGAAGAGTTCATTATTTTCTTCATCCAATTTATCTCAAAACCCTAAAGCAAAAGGAAAGCACACTCAAAACTATAAGTCCAAGAATGAGAAAGGCCAAAGCTCTAGAAACGCACCAAATTATGCCTTTAGTTATAAATTCAACAATGGTACTTATGCCAAAAACAAACTCGTCCTTAGATTTAGCTATTTTGAAACAACTTGATCAATGAACATTTACCATAGGGGTCCAAACGGTTGGATGTATGAACCAAAAGGTACATTGGATGCTCAAAATGCTCTCAACATGACGAGAGACTAAGAGTTGCTTTCCAACAATTGAAAAACACACACACAAGAATTAAACATTAAACAAATCTTTCAACCTAAGATTCAAGCTCAAGATTTGCAGAAAGATTATCAAATCTGTTTTGTTAAAGCAAATCCAAATCTTCCAACGCGTGCCTTTTGTAACTATTGTTGTGAGAATGGACACATTTCGTTTGAATGTATGCTTAGGAAGGGAAGCAACACGAATCGTATTGTTTGGGTTCCTAAGAGAGTTGTGTAAAAGCATGATCCAATTCTTCCCTCCTTGAATAAGTTGCAAAATATTAAGAGCGAAGTTCTAATAATATATAGTTTTTCCTAATTACTAATATATTCTTATAGATTTACTTGGTGTCTTCTCTTAAAGAAAATGCTTAGATCATTGATAGTGGCTTCTCTTAAATGTTTCAACAACATTGTAAATTTCAATTAAAATTGGGCATGCTAGAACTCAAATAAATATTTATGCTCCAAGAATTGCACATACCATTATGGCTACTTCCTTTATTTATGTGTTGTATTCTTTTCTTTTAGTGTCTAGCTTGATGTTAAATTTTATTAGTTTTGAAATGTGTATTAAATTGGGGGGGAGCTTGTGCTAAAGTTGTGCATAAAATGAGGGTGAGCTCACACATATTTTTCTTTAAAGCAAAACCTTTTGCTTGATTTCCAAAAAGGGGAGAAAGCAAATGCGTTCAAATTATATTTTGATTTGCAAATCGGCAAAAGGGAGAGATTGTTGTAACTAACAATTTCTTTGTATTTGTCTATTTGCAAAACAAATTGCATTTTACCACTATTAATTTGTTTGAAATTTTATAGGTAAATTATAAGAAAATCAAAGGAAAATGGAGAAAGAAATGTGAAGAATGAGCTCAAGCATGAAGAATCGATTATTAGTACATTTATAGTTTAATTGTAACATTGCAATATTTAAATTTGAGGTTGAAAGGAGCGAAATTATCAAAATTCAACCTCTGGCGTTATAACGTCATCCTTAGTGTTATAACGCTAGTTACCCAAAATTCCAATCAGGCACAATAAAAAATCACCCGAGACATCTGTTATAATGCTCACCTTAGCGTTATAACACTAGAGTTCCTCAAGTTCAACTCAAGCACAACCAAAAATCACCGAGACACCCGTTATAACATTATCTTTAGCATTATAACACCAGACCAAAGATAAACCAAAATTTGGCGAAGTATTGATCTCCGTGAGAAGCCTATTATAATGATATCTTTAGCGTTATATGCTATCTTGTTTCTGAAATAGGACATAATACTTCAAAATTTGAACTTAGCGTTATAACGGTAAGATTTGTACACAAAGTGACATTATAATGCTAGAATTAGATTAACCCTAATTATGCATGATCTGGAAACTATAAATATGGAGGTTGGCTGCCTTCTTCCTGGCGAATTTTTCACCCACATTCTCTCTTTGTTCACAGCAGCCAGAACTCCATTAGAGCCAAAGACCTATTGCTAAACTCTTGCTCCACAATCTTAAATTTATCTATTGAAAATCTAATTTTTTGCTTATACAAATTGTTCTTGTGTTCTACGAGTCTAGTCTCCATCCTTTGTGTTGTAAGGAGCTAGATCTCGGTCTCTGTAAAAGACTTTTGGTGCATAGTGCAAATGGATCGACCTTGTTACCTTGTCGGGGGGTCGGGGGGTCGGGAGTTCCGTAGACATATGCTCGTCAATACCCGAACTACGTTAACATATCGGTGTCACAAGTACTACACTTTGTTTGATCTTTCTTGACTCATCCTTTAAATTTATTTATTTCTAGTTAGTTAAGAAGGGTGTTAGTTGAATGCTAAATTGTAATACAATGTATTGTCATTGAAAATTGAATTGTGCACCTAATTTGCAAAAGAACCCTAAAAAAATTTAAACAACCATATGAACCCCCTTCTAGGGTTCAACATCAATTCCAACATCAATATTTTAAGACTCCAAAAAGTGCTATGTCTATATAAACTTGGAACCTACGTTCCAGCAGTATTAAGAAAGCATCCCCAAGTTTACGAGTGATGAACCTAGAGGGGAGGTGAATAGGTTCCAATTAAATTTCTAGGTTTATATATAGGGAGTTGATACGTAGATACCATATTTGATACCAACTATTGATACAAATTTTATTATACAACTTTAGTTGAGTTATCATGCACTTTATTTGAGTTATTATGCATGTTATGTTTTGTAATGAAATAGTTATACATTTTGTCGATTTTATTATGCACCTTTAGTTGAGTTATCGTGCGCATTATTTGAGTTATTATGCATGTTATTTTTCGTAATGAAATAGTTATACATGTTATTTTTGTATTGAAATAGTTATGGTATAATATGCATAATAACTCAAATAATGTGCAGGATAACTCAACTAAAGGTGCATAATAAAATCGGTATCAATAGTTGATATCAAATGTGGTATCTACGAAACATTATCCTTATATATATATATATATATATATATATATATTGTGCGCAATTCAATTTCAAATGGCAATACAATTTCAACAAGTCAAGAAAATTAACTACAATAATTTTCTCAACTAATTTAAATTGAAGAAATTAAAATAGATGAGTTTAAAAAAGATCAAACAAATTGAAGAACGCGTGACACTGATATAGTTGTTCGCCTAATCTTCAGTTCTTGAAACGGCCATAACTTTTGATCTATAGCTACGATTGAGGTCATTTTCAAAGCGTTGGAAAGGTCGCGATAAGCTCTACACTTGTTCTTAACACATCACTTGAAATTTCTAACATTTTCCTTATTCAATTTTGCATTCAAGTCCTTACACAAATGCTAGTAGCTTGTTCTTCATGCTTGAGCTCTTCCTTCACATTTCATTCTCCACTTTCCTTTGATTTTCTTATAATTTTCCTATAAAACTCTCAAACAAAGAAATAGTTGTAAAATGAAAAAATTTCTGCAAATCGACAAACACAAATAAATTGTTAGTTACAACAATCTCCCTCTTTTGTCGATTTGCAAAACCATAATATAAGTTCAATTTATTTGCTTTCTCTCCCTTTTTGGAAATCGAGGAAAAGATTTTACATTTAATATGAATGTGATCTCCCTCTCATTGTATGCATAATTTTATCACAAGATCTCTCAACTTATGCATCATCTTATATTATTTAGACAAATTCAATTTTCTAGCCCTAGATAACAAATCAGAGTTTGAATATCAGAGGTCGAGAGTAGGTGTGCTCTACATGTGCTTTTTCGGTGCATTGATTGCTTTTTTACTATATTGGCAGATTTATATATTAATTCTTGGTGCAAATGTCAATTATTTTTTCAATTTTATGTACGTTAGTAATATTTTTTGTATTAAATTCAATTTTTTGTTTAAAAAATCATAATTGAACCCCATAAAAAATAAAATTACTTTATTATTGAACTCCACAATTAAAATTTAACAAATTTTGATATAATTATTATATTAATATTAATCTAATTATAACATTTGAAACACTATAGATTTTTATTTTTTGCACAATTTTTTTCAGTTTTTTGTTATTTTTTTTATTTAAAAGATTTATTATAATTTGTAATAGAGAAGTTTAAAATTTAATTTTTCCGTGCGGAGCGCGCATCATTTTTCATTCAGTGTTGTTTTCCTTTTTTTCGTAGACTTTTTTTCTGGCGCATTTTTTTCTTTTCGCGATTTCTTCTGTCTCTAGCTGCATATAGACAGTGCCACCGCTTCTCCGTTTCTCATTAGCAACAGCGTCAATTTTCTTTTTTCGTTGATTTTTCCTGTTGTCTCCGTGCTCCCTCCGCTACTCGACGCGTGGTAATGATTTTTCCCATCGCATGTATATGCGCGGAGCGCATTTGCACGCCTAGTTAAACTATATCATTGCGCAACATTTGCACTGTTCATTGAATGAACAGTGTAATTTTGTTTTTTTTGTCAATTTTTCCTGCTGACGCGTGTATTCCGCCAACTGTTTCTTTTTTTTGCTCCCGCCTTCTGTTTCTTTGTTTTGCTCCATGTTGGACGCGTGTCATTTTTTTCGTGTCATTTGCCTTATTTGACACGCGTGGCTCTACCTCTGATATTCAAACTCTGATTTAAATCATCATGGCTTCAGTGGTTGTGTCTGAATTTTCCTTTATTTTTTTTAAAACTCTGATATTCAAACTCTTTTTGAATATTCAAACTCTTTTGGAACTAGGGCTTACAAGTATATGAGTTTGTTTGAGTTTTATAAAGGCTCAATTCATTCAATTTACTCCCTCTAAATATATGGCAATCAGTATTGAGGGTATCAATCTACAAATCTCCTAAGTTTGACATTTAGGCAGCCAAGCAACCTTTGATTGATTGCTTCCCTTCCTAAGGGTGCATTCTAGTAAAATATGACCATATTGACAATAATAATTATACATGACACTAGTGGGAGGATTTTCATTTTTCTTAACAAATCTAGTTTGAAAATCTCTTTTCAAATCTTGAGTCTTGTTCTTTGGTTGGTATGTATAGTTAAAATTTTGTTTATGCATGTGTGAATTATTTCAGTGTTGATGAACAACGATTGATTTCTCATTGTATCTAACACTCCATTGGACATGACTTGTATCCTTATTCTCGTACCTCTAACTGGTTTGTTCTCTCTGGTAAACATTGTTGGACCATGGTGGGTTGAAGTACCTAGGAACCGGTTTGGGTTTGGTATAGCTTATATTGTTGAACCGGTACCTAAAGACATATGTTGGTACAAGTCTATCTTTTTTTTGTATTTTGTGTTTTTCCCCCTTTGAATATTTTTGTTTCCCTTGTTTTAGGGTTTTGAGGGTTGTTAGATTGTGAAGGTGTTGAATTCTTCTTATACCCTAAACCCGATTTGACATGAGGATTTTGTCCCTCATACAACTTGCTCAAATCTATTTTAGAGTTGCTTAATGACTATAGTGTTTTATTTTCCTTTTCTAAAGTTTGTACTTTTTCTTTTAATAATTTTAACTCTTTTGTTTGTGTTTGACAATTATTTTCTAATTCATTAAACTTTTGTAGCTTTAACTCGTAATCTTTCAATTTTGACTCAAGCTCATAAATTTTATATTTTAAATCCTCAATATTGTTACAATGAGTATTCTTATGGCAACAACCATTTACTAACCCCTCAATTGTGTTTTTTATTTCATTTATTGGTGATATAGAGGTTTCATTTTCTGAGAATTTAAATTGGAGGTTAGATATACCTCACTAGCTTGGCTAGTGAAAGTAGAGCACACTATTTCTTCATCTTGCACCACTGATTTGCCTTTGATTTTGCTATATCGCTATAGGAGCATATCGATTCATCCTCCTCATTCTTTGATGGAGCTTCTCTTTTACTACAATTTATATCAATACATTCAACATTTGTTAGCTTGGTTCTTTTAGAGTTGGTATCGCAATCATACATGTTTACAAGGGTATTCCATATTTCAAAAGCGCTATCAAGTTCATCAATTGTTTCAATTATGGACTCATCAACCAAATGGAGTAATGCATTGATGGCATAGTGATTATCGCTCCTATTCTTTTTAGAACTCTTTGTCAAATTGGTAGTTCATTTTTCATAGATTGGTACATACCCATTTTCTACCACGTGCCAAACCTCAATTGATTTTAAATAAATTTCCATGGACATTCTCCAAAATGAAAAAAATATAACAAGTTTGACCAAATATTGGAGGTTCCTCTATATGATCTAGAGATGTCATTTTGCGGATCTTTACTTGGAACTAAGTAATTCTCAATTAGCAAGTTCAATTTGGCTCTAATACCACTTTGATGAACCTAGAGGGGAGGTGAATAGGTTCCAATTAAATTTCTAGGTTTATATATATATTGTGCACAATTCAATTTCAAATGGCAATACAATTTCAACAAGTCAAGCAAATTAACTACAACAATTTTCTCAACTAATTTAAATTGAAGAAATTAAAATAGATGAGTTTAAAAAAGATCAAACAAATTGAAGAACGCATGACACTGATATGTTAACGGAGTTCGGCTATTGACGAGCCTACTCTCCGGGACTCCCGATCCCCCGACTTGGTAACGAGATCGAGTTGTTTGCACTAACACCAAAGGTTTCTTATACAAGAGCCGAGATCTAGATCTTTACACACTAAAGATAGAGACTAGACCCGTAGAAAATGCACAAAGGCAAGAGAAGAATAATAGTTACACAATATGTCAATTCTCACAAATTATTTGGCTAATTTAGACTAGTTAAGCTTGAGATTTTGATTAAGTAAAAGCTTGTTTAGGGAGTAACAATGGTGACTATTGTAGGGTTTGAAAAATAGGGCAAGATCAATGAGAAAGAAGAAGAGAGTTTCTTAAATAATGCAGCAGAAAATACCCTTCCAAAAAGAGAATTCGACCCAAACCGTTATAACCGTTGACAACCGTTATATATCGGTTTGATCTGAGAAAAGCATAACAAATTCAGCACAATTCAGTGTTGATAACCGTTATAACGGTTATAAACCGTTACATAACAGTTATAGTTGTTCGCCTAATCTTCAGTTCTTGAAACGGCCATAACTTTTGATCTGTAACTCCGATTGAGGTCATTTTTGAAGCGTTGGAAAGGTCGCGATAAGCTCTACACTTGTTCTTAACACATCACTTGAAATTTCTAACATTTTCCTTATTCAAATTTTCATTCAAGTCCCTACACAAATGCTAGTAGCTTGTTCTTCATGCTTGAGCTCTTCCTTCACATTTCATTCTCCACTTTCCTTTGATTTTCTTATAATTTTCCTATAAAACTCTCAAACAAAGAAATAGTGGTAAAATGCAAATTGTTTTGCAAATTGACAAACACAAAGAAATTGTCACTTAGTTGAGCACCAGAAAGAGCATCAAAGCCTTCTCCTTCCAGCATCCAAACTAGAGAGTGTTTAGGATAGCTTAATTCTATAATTGTCGATTCGTGAGAGTTTTTTAGTGATTTGGTTTGGTGAACTATGTTGTGTTGTCAAATAGTTAATCTTAGTGTTTGGATTATGTTGTCAATCAAGACATGTTTACCTTTGTAAAGCGTTGATACCCTTGCAAAGGATTTGGAACCTAAGATAGGTTCTCCAATTGTAAAAGTACTTGCGATCCAGTGGAATCGGTCTCGGAAGGTATTTTGGATCCGGGAGTCTCGTGGAGTAGGTCTAGTTTGTTTGTAGGTCGAATCATGTTACATAGTGTGTTATCTTGCTCTCTTGCTCTTACTCTCTCTTTTACTATATTTCCACATTATTGTTTGAGTTGCTCAATTGCTTTAGTACTTGCTTGATTAGACTTTAGCTAGGTGATTAAGTTTTAAAGTAGCACTTGAATTGTTAAACACTTCCTCAATCGTTTTTAGACTTTTAGGCCTTATTACAAAATAACATATATATCATCATAGTTCATTCTAGAAGTCTTTGACTTGAATATGTCATTTATACCATGAAGTATATATCATCATAGTTCATTCTAGAAGTCTGTGACTTGAAATATGAAACATTATTATCAAGAATGATAAAACTCTAAATATCTCTATCCGAGGATAATTAGCATAGTATTCTAATTATCGCTATAAGGTTAGCATGAGGATTAAATGTTGGTCAAGTTTTATAGATCAAATGATAAAGGTTATTTGTTTAATCTCATGGGTGATTGTTTGGAACAAGACACTAGATGACAATGATATAAAATATGAGAATAAGATTCACATTCATTTAAATTTCATGAGTGTTCAATTAATATCTTAGATGTTTAGTTTTCTCGTATGGAAAATACGTATTATTAATATCATCAAATGCTTGTCTTAATCGGGAGTTATAAAGATGCTATTATAATATAGTACTACCTATGAAAAATTCTAAGACATCAAGACGATAATATGTCCCTTGTTTGTTTGAAATAAGTATCACTGGACCCCTTGGTTAAATATGGTTATAATACATACAATATGATTAAGGAGTTAATCATATATCATAATCATATTTTGGAATACCAAATATAGATATATAAGTCTATAAGAAAATGACTATGGCTTGATACATAATATCATGAGACATAGAATTGAATACAAGTCATATGATTGCTCATTTAGTATTAAGATATTATGTCTATATTGATTAGGTGGTTATTATAAGCATGTTAGGCATCAGTAATAACTTATGTAGTCTTAAAGAAGTTTTAGACACCTCTACCAATAATATATAGTCCTAAAGGTAACACCCGAAAAACTTATTACTTCGAGACTTCATGGAGATGATGTCTAAGTTAGCCAAAGGAATTAAAATGCATATAAGTGTTATATGATTTTAATTTTCTTGTTTAACATGATCGAATGAGAAGGAACAAATCACTAAATTATGTTTTTGTATATTGAATATGAAAATTAATCAAGTGAATTATTTAAGAGAAAGACAAATTAATTATGCATGGCTATGTATGAATTAATGTTGCATATTAATTAATTATGTATGGAGATAGATGAATTAATTAATGAGGACAAAATAAATATTTTGGAGGAATTCTAATTGTGAAATATAATCAATTTGGAATTGATAAGATCACAATTAATGAACCATATGATAATATGATTATATATATTTTGGAGGAATTCTAATATGATTATATATATAGTAAGTTTGGGTGATTTGGAGATGATTTTGGGCTTGGTCAATTATGGTCAAAGGGGATGGATGTGGTCAAATTTGGTCAAAGGTGATGAGTGATGCATGAGAAGAGACTAGTAATCGTACCCGTGCACAACAATGGGAGAAAATAAATGTACATGAAAAATCGCCCGCATATTAACCAGTGCAACTGTCATGCATCTTGCGTCTTGTGTCATGTGTTTTGCATCATGCGTCGTGCGTCGTGCGATTTGCATCATGCGGTTTGCGTCATGCGTCATGCGTCACGTGTCTTGCAACGTCTTGCATCGTGCTTTATGTGTCATGCGTCTTGCATCATGCGGATTGCAATGTCTTGCATCATACGTCTTGCGTCGTGCATCATGCGGCTTGTAGCGTCTTGCGTCATGTGTCATGTGTCTTGTGTCGTGGGTCATGGGTCATGCATCATGCGTCATGTGTCTTGCGTCATGCGGCTTGCGTCATTCTTCATATGACATGCGTCATGCGTCATGCATAATGCGTCGTCAAGCGTCATGCATCTTGCATAAATAGATTGCATACTTGTGTCATGTGTCATGCGTCTTGCGTCATGCGTCATGTGTCTTGCGTCATGCATCATGCGTCATGCGTCATGCACCATCTTGTGTCATGGGTCATGCGTCATGCGCCATGCCTCAAGCGTCTTGTGTCATGCGTCAAGCGTCTTGAACAATTTGTTTTGCATCAAGCGGCGAGCATCTTGAACAATGTGTCATGCTTCACGCGTCTTGCATCATGCTTCATATATCATGCGTCATGTGTCTTGCGTATTGTGTCATGCATCAAGCATCTTGAACATTGCGTCTTGCATCTTGCATCATGCGGCGAGCGTCTTGAACAATGTGTCATGCGTCATGTGTCTTGCGTCATGCGTCATGCTTCATGCGCAATTCGACGTGCGTCATGCTTCATGCATCACATGTCATTCGTCAGACGTCTTGCGTCTGGTGTCATGTGTCAAGCATCTTGAACAATGTGTGTTGCGTCTTGCATCATGTGGCGAGCGTCATGAACTATGCATCACGCGTCTTGCGTCATGCGTCACGCGTCATGCGTCTTGCGTCTTGCATCTTGCGTCAAGCGTCAAGCGTCAGGCGTCTTGTGTCTTGCGTCAGGCGTCAAGCATCTTGAACAATGCGTCTTGCATCATGTGGCGAGCATCTTGAACAATGCATCTTGCGTCATGCGTCATGCGTCATGCGTCATGCGTCATGCGTCTTGTGTCATTCGTCTTGTTTCATATGTCATGCGTCTTGCATCATGCGTCATTGTGACGTGCATCATGCGTCTTGCGTCTTGTGTCCTTTGTCAAGCATCTTGAATAATGTGTCTTGCATCTTGTGTCATGCGTCAAGCGTCTTGAACAATGCGTCTCACGTTTTACATCATGCGGCGAGAATCTTGAACCCTGCGTCACGCATCACACGTCTTGTGTCATGCATCACATCTTACGTCATGCGTCATGCGTCGCGTAGTCATGCGTCATGCGTCAGGCGTCATGCGTCATCCGTCATGCATCATGTGTAAATAGATTGCAGCGTCTTGTGTCATGCGTCTTGTGTCATACTTGCTTCATGCTTCACGCATCGTGCATCATGCACCGTCATGGGTCATGCGCCATGCGTCATGCATCATGTGTGACGCAATAATGTAGCATGGCTGTACAATTTGCGACATGTCCTCATTTCCTTTCTTTATTTTATATGAGTTTGGTGCATAGAGGAAATGAGTAAACAAGCACTCATTAATACCAATGGTCCTTGTACACCACATCTATCCAAAATAAAGAGATCTCGTCTATATTTTAAATTCCAGTGGCATTCCTCATGTCCTTCCTTTCTTTATTTTGATGAGGCTGGTGCATAAAGGAAATGAGTAACAAGAATCCAATAATGCAATGGTCCTTGTACACCGCATCTATCCAAAATGAAGGGATCAACTCTTTATTTAAGATGTCAGCGACATCTCATTTCTAGCGACATTCCTCATATCCTTCCTTTCTTTATTTTGTATGAGTCTGGTGCATAGAAGAAATGAGTAAACAAGACTCCATTAATGTCAATGGTCCTTGTACACCACATTTATCCAAAATGAGGGGATTAACCTTTTATTTTAAATGCCAGCGACATCTCATTTCTAGCGACATTTCCTCATAACAATGGGATTTTTTGTGGCGATTATGTGTGAGAGGTTGTGTTGAAGTCCAAATATTATTTAAGAGGGTCTGAAGCATCAATTTGATCCGACGGCTCTCCTCTTATCCACCCGAAACTTTGATTAATCATGCCCTTGAGTGTTTTGTCATCCAAGCTCCTTAATAAGTAGGAGAGATATAAGGATGCTTGAAGAAGGAGAAATGATTTTGAATAGGCCTTTGGTCCATTGGACTATTCTAATGAGTTATTACCATCCTAGACTTTCTAGATTCAATCTAGGCCTTATATTAAAAAGATATGATTGTAATTCCACATTGAATGCTAAGGCTTGGCTATATATTTTAAAATTCTTATCTCTCCTCCTAATTTCATCTCATTTGTTTGATCCACATTCTCTCCTCACTTTGATCAAATCTCTCCTCTTTTTCCTCTTCCTAGCTGCAAGCCTCTATCTCCTCCTTGGCTTGGCCGATCCAAGTAAGAAGGCCACCACCTTAGGCCGCCGCTTACCCAGCCAAAAGATGCCATCAGCTGGCCGGCCGCCGCCTCCCCTTTAGGATGTTGTCGCCTAGTGAGGCCGAAAAGGAAGGGAGATCATCCATTGGCTTATCAGTTTGCTTCCAAGTCGATTATCTTCCTCTTGCTATCTCTTGTTGATTATTGCTCTTTGATTATCGTTTCATCCATCTTTTTTATATTAGAGATCATTGTTAGGAGTTCATGTATTGAACATTATCCACTAATGAAATCAAGTTCTTGTTGATACTTTGAGATTGTGATTTGGGGCTTGTGCTTGCTTGGATCGATCAATCAAGGCCTTACTAGCATCAAGGCGATTCGATTGATCTTGAAGGAAAGCTTAGGTGGACTTGAAGGATCCTTCACACTATTTGAGGCAATACTGTACAACGGAGACCATATTGCAAGTTAATGTACAAATCTTAATCCATTAGTACTTGATCTAGAACATGAGAATGTCTTATTGTGCTTGTGCTTTTTTGTTTGAGCTTCTTGTGCATGGATTTCTAGGATTAAAAATTTTAAAATTGGCTTGATCGTCTTAAGAACGAGTAGTGGTTTCTTCAATCGTTTGGCTTATCGATATATCGATCCTCCTATCGATATATCGATTACCTTAGCATGTTTTAAAATTGTCTAAGAGATAATTTTTCTGAGAGGACTGTCACTAGAATTATGTCACAAACTTTACATCAATTTGGTTAACGATATATGGATTATACCTATTGATATATTGATACACTGCGTGACAAAGATATTATGTTATGTATATGTCATTTAAGGTGCAGATATCTTTCTGAACTCTCTAAAAAACTTGCCTACACTCATTCTAGCATTCAAGCGAGCTCTAAGCACCTTTAGCATTCCTCATTCTCTAATTCTCAATTCCACTCTAATTAAAATCCTTAATTATTATTTTGACTTGATTAGTTTGATTCTAAGTGTTGAGATCTTGTGAAAAGATAGTGTGAGAATCAACCTCATTTTTTTATCCTTGAATGATTGTTTTGTAGTAAGATTTAAGGTAGCCCATTTGTTGTGTGGGCTATTAAATTTAAAGTTGTAAACACTTTTGTTTAGTGAATTTACGATCCATAGGTGGAACCGGCGAACCCGTGAATGTAGGCAAGTTCAACTGTCGAACCACGTTACATCTTGTGTCACTTATCTCTCTCTCTCTCTCTCTCTCTCTCTCTTTATTATAATTCTTGCAATTCTTGTGTGTTCTTATTTGCTACAATTTAGACAAATTGAAATATTTGTGGTGATTCTTGATTACTTTTGCTTTCACTATTAAAATTAGGAAAATTTAGATACATCTAGATAGGTGCTTTCTAAATACTCCACTCAGTCTCTATCGTTTGATTGTATTGAGATTTGCATCATATATTCTAATTAAATGATAGGGATTGAATGAAGTATCTAGAGAGATAGCACCTATCTAATTATACCTAAGTTTTTTTTCTTAAATTATGCTTATTCCTAATTTCCAACATACTGATTTTATCACTTACATTAAAAATTATTTCACTACATTAATGAGCTCAATTATACTTGTGACATTTATCCTCGAGAGTGATTATCGTAATTAATGATATTTAGTCCAAAGAAAAAGGTTTGCAAAAGTGATATTTTATTGGTGATGTAGGGGAAGTGATATTGAATCAAGAAAATTGATACATCCCGTGTAGAGGTCAAGGCCTTGAGAGGCTCCTACAATTAATGATTATTATTCGAGTCCTTTGTCATTTTTGAGTTCTTATATAAAATTCAAGATCGAATATTTTCTGAGGGACGCAGTATGCATTTGGTGCACATTATTTTTAGGGATAATTTATTCTTTGCCTTCTAAAATTTACGAAATTTCAGAAATGTCATCCATAATCGATTTATTTCATATTTGTCACTCAAAATCGCTGCTACCTTCTTTTTTTTGCCATTTTTTTCAAAAAGACAAAAATGCTCATGTCATGGCTACTTCGGGTCCGAGTTCACCCCAGCCACCACCGACCTCGCCACTGGTGTCGCTTGAAGGATGTCGTAATTGACTCCAGGATCTATTTTGGAGAAGAGGAATGTCAACTGGTGTTGGTACAGAAGAGGAAGAGGAGAGGAAGAAGTCATGGAGGGGCATTTTTGTCTTTTTAAAAAAAGTGACAAAAAAGAAGGTAGCAATGATTTTGGATGACATTTGTAAGATTTTCCTAGTTATGAGTGTCACAGTCAAAATTTTCTCTTATTTTTATCATAAGCTATGTCAGCAAACGAATAATTTTCTCTTCACAATTCAAGTATATGTTAGAGTATAACCGTTTCATCAGTGGCGTATCCAAAAATTTAGGTCAAGAGTTCATAATTTTTTCTTGACAATATAATAATGACAATTCTAATATAGTAAATCAAATATAATAAAAATATGAAATTACAATAATTCTATATGAATTCTCATATTTATAATTTTGCATAATAATTTTATTAGGAATTTCATTGAACACCTTCGTTTCTATAGAAAAAATATTCTTTGTTGAGATTTGTTTCCTATCTTTTGATTTGAACCGCCAGATTAAATTTCAATGCTTGACCATTGTTGGTATTATTAAATCATGGCATTGAAATTTAGGGAGAGTGTTCAAAAAAATATCAATAGAAGATACAATTTCCTATTTTTATAAATGTTACAAAAAATCATTCATCCAAGCATCTCATATTCTATTCCTAAGATTTGTCAATAAGATTCATTGCGGTGAACATGCGTTCAATATCTTGGTACTGATAAAAACAATGCTAATTTGACAAGTTAGCACACATACGAAAT
Source organism: Eleocharis quinqueflora (assembly GCA_964058865.1). NCBI lineage: Eukaryota > Viridiplantae > Streptophyta > Magnoliopsida > Poales > Cyperaceae > Eleocharis > Eleocharis quinqueflora. The sequence goes on along the minus strand of CAXKVX010000175.1, from coordinate 92,574 downwards.
GATCAAAATTCTCTCTAAAGTTTTTCTAGGCACTCGTTGAGATAAGCTCATTTATTTATCCACAATTAGTTCAGTTCAGATTTAACAAGTGAACTTGAACTGAACTTCAATCAAGATCACAAAATAGTTCATTTTTTTATTACTAAATAATGTACATAATGAGCTTTTAATTTGTTGTTAATAAAATAATTAAAATCATACTTAGCGTTTGCACGACTCTATAATTATGATTTAATGAGAATTAATCCTTCCATCTTGTAGAAATAATTAATTACATGTTTAACAAATCGTCAAATTTTACATGCTGCTAATTTGAGACAATAATACTCGTGATAAATGACATTCTGAAGTACAGGTCATAGTTTGTAATATCTCTAGTATTTTTTTAATGAAGAAAACCAGGTGGTAAAAAGAAAAAATCGGATCTATATTAATCCCTTGTAAATTTATATATCTACTTCGAATACTTTAACAATTAATGTGAAGTTTTGAACATGTAAATTATTTCCGAAGCGCGGTTTAATGTAACGCTGTGGTCTTAAAATTCGTTGAGAAGAAAAATAAGCTTCTAAGTCAAAAAAAAAAAAAATAGATTTGAAATCTGACTTGATCATTCTTTATGGTTATTTAGAATTTAGAGGCTCTGAATCCGTCTTGATCTCAAAATATTCTATTTATTAGTTTAAGAAAGTATATGCTGCCAACTAAACAAATTTGACAATCATGACAGTTATCAAATTAGAAAGAAAAAAAAATTTGATAATTGAATTAGGGTAATTATGTTGTGGATCAAAATTAATTTGATTGCATTATTATTGATGACAAAATTAACTTAATTGTATAATTATTGATGACAATAAAAATGATTGTAATTGATTTGGGTTTTCAACTTTTTTTCCGACTCACTCGTTGAATTATATTACAATTTGAGTATTTGTGTTTAGCACTCTCAAATGTTGATAAAATTGAATTCTTATTTTTAAATTGCTCAATGAGTGATTAGTTACTTTTTTCCGTTGCACTAAATCTGATAAGAAACCTATCTAAAATATAGTTAAATTATTTCATTTTTATTTTTAAGGAAGCTGATACGTAGATATTAATATTGATATCGACTAACAATATCAATGTTATTATGCACATATATTAGAGTTATAATCCACATTATTTAAGTTATTATGCATGTTATTTTTTGTACTGAAATAGTTACCCATGCCATTAGTTATTATGCATATTATTTTGTTAACATGCATAATAATTTTTTCAGTACAAAAATAACATGAAATAACATACATAATAACTCAAATAATATGCATAGTAACTCAACTAAATGTGCATAATAACATCAATATCGATAGTCGATATCAATATTGATATCTACGAAATATTTTCCTATTTTTTAATAATGATTTCATTATTAATAACCATATTAAGTAAATTCAATATCAATACAACCTTCTCTCCTAATTTGCAGGTGTATCGGCCTGTTTAACATGTATAATTTTATAATTCCAGAACAACCACTGTTTATAGAAACAAATAATTGTACATTGTTAATTTGAAGTCTATGAGAAGCAAAATAAGAAAATATCTTTAGAAAATTTGCAAATTATAAGCAAGACCAAGGCAACGGAACCGGCTCAGTGAATTTGAAAAACAAAAACAAAAAAAAAAAACGGTTCAAACATAAAATATAAAACCGGGTCAAGGAATCAATTTGTGAAGTCAATGGCCTCCACAAATCCTACGGCACGCATCTTCTCTTTCTTCCCTTTATACCCCATTTCTTTCTTTCTCATAGTGTTCTCAAATCCAACCTCCTCTTGCAAAGCTATTTGGGTTCCAATTCCAAAGCAAACTTCACTTTCTCCCCCTCTTCACACCAATACAAGAAGAGAAAAGAGAAATACAGGCACACTCTAAAGAGAGAAACAGAGAGGGAGAGACAAGGAGGCAATAAGAAAAGGTAGAAGCTTCAATTTGCATTTTTTTGCATCTCCAGTTCAATTACTCCCAATCTTGATCTACTTTTTGAGAGCAAAGCCGAGTCCTTTAGCTCCTTTTAATGGAGCCCAAAACTGAGAAGAACCCGATAACCCTCCCGGCCTCCCCGAACTCCTCCACCTCCTCCTCGAGCAGCAGCACCAACAATGGCTCCACTACCGGATCCGGATCGGTGCCCCAACCAACAACTCCGAAACCCAACACCGCCATCCCGAGAACAATTGAAACCACCCCTTATCCCACCACCTTCGTGCAAGCCGACTCCACTTCTTTCAAGCAAGTCGTGCAAATGCTCACCGGCTCCACCACGTGCAACTCCACTCCATGCAAGTCCCCTCCCATCAGCAACCGGGGCCCGACCGGGCCAAAGAAGCAATCATTCAAGCTATACGAGCGTCGTGGGTCCCTCAAGAATCTCAAATCCATTAGCCTGTTAGTGCCTACCGGGCCCGCCTTCTTCTCTCCCCGTGGACAACCCGACGTGCTTTCTCCGAGCATATTGGATTTCCCTTCTCTTGTTTTAAGCCCGGTAACGCCGCTGAGCCCGAGTTTGGCTTCACCAGCTGAGGCAGTTAATGCAATGGAAGAAGAGAAGGCGATTGCTCAGAAAGGGTTTTACCTGCACCCTTCGCCGAGAGGTGCCGAGCCGCCTCGGTTGCTGCCGCTCTTTCCCGTGACATCTCCTAGGATTTCTTTAGACTGATTTGGGATGTTATGTGCCGGATCAATCTCCAATTAGCATGGTATTAACCAAGTCGAGTTGTTATCTTGTTAACATTTGAATTTGTGCCATGTTTATGCTGAGCCAATTTCTACTACTCATTTTGTAGTAGATTTGATCATTTGGCCAGGAGATCTTGTAATGATTTGGTAGTACTCCTTGTATCGGGCTTCAATTTTCTTCTGAAATTTGCAACTATTAAGTGTTCTTTTTTTCAAGTGGAAGGGAAGTGCGGGTTTTATGGAGGAAAAATAGAGATGTATTTTAAATTGTTAAATTTGAGCTACTCTCATATCTCACTATAATCTCTCCTTTCTATTTGTGATTTTTCAAGTTGTGAAGAGCAATCTAGTGAAGTTGAAATTTATTATTCATTTCACATGTTACTTTCCTATCCTCAATTCTTCATTTTAGGCACTCCAAATCCAAGTATATGGTCAATTACCTTTATTGGTTAAACATCTTTGCCTGATCATAGAAAATTTTCTAGCATTTTTTGTTCACTTGATATCACATATTCAGAAATAGTTTGACAACTCTGATCTAAATCTGTGTGTTATCATAGAAGGATGGCTATAATTGGAAAAGGTGGTTACACTGTTAAACATTTATTTTCTCATTAGTATCGACTATTGAGTATTGAGTTATTGACCATGCCAACATGTGAATATTTTTTGTTCCATTTTATTTTTATATATGCCAAAATAAGAAAAACATCTCTTTCTTTAAACTGAAGAATGGAGGGGCAGGAAAATCATGTTGCATACAATCAGAGGCAAAAATAGTCAGATGAAATATGGTGCATATCTATCTATTCAAACACTGAAATTGACACGCTCAAATTATTTTTATTTTGGTTTTTCGTAATTGATGCTAAAGTGACCACCAAAAATTATTATATGATACGACGCTCCCTATTAGAACTGCTATATTCTATAAGACGGGTATGAATAAGAATATTTTCGTTAGATAATCACGTACGAGTATAAATAAAATTTATTTTTTATTAATTAAATGAGCATTGATATGATTTAAGATTATTTCTTACTCGTAACTCAATAGGATAAATTATATAAAAAAGATATTAGTAGAAACTTAGATAAGAGATGTAATATTTGAATTTTAATTTAATTGTTTTTATAAAAAGATTTGAGTTGAAATGAATTGTATGTTTATATTGATATTTTTATATTTATGCAGAGATTGAGACATGTTTGTACTAAATAAACAAGTTTGATAGTTAAATTATAAAAAATAAGAAAAATATTAATTATATTAATATTAACATTTTAGTTTATTATCCGTTCGTTACTTTGTAATTTTAATGGATAAAAATAGAATATAAAAAAAATCAAATTTTAATCAATAAGAATAAAATCAATTTCAAATAAACAGGAGTACGAAAATACTTCCACCGAATCGAACTGCATTTGAGGATTCCAACCCGTATTGTTGAAATAGTCATTGCAAAATTTGAATATTTTCCCCGGGACAGTTGTCAAGAGTAGAATGGAAGGGAAGAACGAAGAAAGGGCCAAAACGAATATGTTCCTCTTCCAGTTTTTCATTTGCACCCTTCCAATGTTTTAATACTCAATACATGTCCCACTTTTGTCGAGATTTGAATATTTTTCTAGACCAACCAAGAAGGCAAGAAGACGAAGTAGAGGGGACAAGCTCCTTTATTGGTCCGGGCCTTTCTCCATCCCAAAGCAACCATTTTCAAACCCTTCATATTATTTCCACACGAAGACTTCTACGACTCCCCACTTCATCCAGCATGATCCAAATTCGAAATGATCCGACACCACATGATTCAATACCCGACCCAACCCAATCCGACATGACCCATAACCATAAATGACCCGACCTATCGTGACATGACAACAATAACAACAAAGCCTTTATACCAAATAAGTTGGGATGGGCTAGAAATGAAGCACAATCTGAAGTGAAAAATCAATATAAATAATAATATTATTAAAAATAGTAAAATAAAAGTATACAAATAATACCAATAATAATAATAATAATACATTATTCTATCGATCATAAGTTTAGACTAGCATGCTACGTCGTTAATCCTAAACTTAGTCGTACAATTATAACACTACTTCTAAAATTTAATTTCTCACGGTTCTGGTACGTGAATCGCTGACTTCCATATTCTCGAAACTGACATGATGCCAGATGCTTGTCGTCATTTTATCCAACACGCTCTTATTCTATAGCTAACATCTTCGTCAATATCATCATCACTATGTAATATCGAAAGGTGTTTCTTCTAGGCACTACTTGTCCATCTAAACTGACATCTCCATCTTCTGATCGAACGCCACTGAACTCGCACTTTATATACTCGCTCTTAGTCATACTAAGTCTAAAACTTTTTTTATTCTAGAGTCTTCCTCCACAACTCTAATTTTCTACCTACGTCTACCTTGCTTTCGTCAATTAGGACGACATCATCTGCAAAGAGCATGCACCAAAGGATATCGTCTTGTATAACTTTCGTGATCTCATCGATTACTAAGGCAAAAATGTAAGGGCTCAAGACTGACCCTTGATGTAATCCTATCTTAATAGAAAAAAGTCATCAGTCTCGCCGTCACATGTTTTGACTCGTCAAAACATTATCATACATATCTTTGATAAGGTTAACGTACTTTGTTGGGACTTTCTATTTTTCAAGTGCCCACCACATGACCTTTCTTGGTACTTTGTCATATGCTTTCTCCAAGTCGACAAATATCATATGTAGACCCTTCTTCTGCTCTCTATATATCTCCATCAGTTAACTTGTCAAGAAAATTGCCTCTATTGTCGATTGTTCGGGCAAGATAATCCGAACCCGAAAGACCCGAAACCCACAAAATGTCAATGCAAGATAACCTGAAATCGGACTTGATCCAACCTGATCAGATCCGTGATCCGATACTTTCTAAGTCAAATTAACCTGACCTGACGCGGTCTGAACCCGCCCGACCCGCCTGATTGCCACATCTAACTGTGACGGAGATTTTATGGGTTTTTGTGTGTTGGTTATTTATGCTTCAGTTTTTTTTATTCATTGTTGTAGTCTTACAACACACTCACAAAGAAATTAGAAAATAAATTTGAAAACCTCGTTAAAATAACTCTCATCGGAGCTTGATTCTCAGTCTTCCTCATAAAAGTCTTGTATCTTACCACTACACTAGATAGGGCTCGGCTTATGCTTCAGATTTGTCATTGCTGTTCCTAGAATCGAACCTTTTTAAGTAGTGTTTTATTTTGCAAAAGCACTACTTTTGAATGTGAGTTTATAGGGGTTCAAACGAGTCGAACATGAACGAGCTGAGTCAAGTTCGAGCTCGTCTCGAGATCTTAACGAGTCGAGCTAGCTTGTATCGCTATCAGGTTGCGAGCTGAAAGATACAACTCGAGTTCATATCGTTTATAAGTCAAGCTGGCTCAACTCATATCGTTTAGCTCGTGAACTCCTCAAACAAACTTTTCAAGCTATCAAGATGTAAGTGAGTTGTAGCTCGTTCAGCTTAAAAATTATAACTCTTTTACATAATTTTATAAGTTGTAACTCATTTTTGAACCGACTAATTCGTTGAACTAGTTGCAACCGACCAAAAAAACCCATCCGTCCATTTCGTCGAATTGTCCAACTCATAAACCGACCAACCTGTTCAGCGAAACGAATTTGAACCAATCCGCCGACCCAGCCCATTTAGCATACACTAGACCTGACGTTACGGAAGCTTTTGAGGTCAACAAAATTAGGTAGCAAGTTGTCACTCAGTCAAGGTCAAGGATATTTTTAATTATTTTAATCAATTTCGTTATTATTTTCAAAACGTGATCCTATTTTTTCCACGAGAGTTGTGCGGCACCACCAAAAAAGCGTCAATGCTGCTAGAACAAGAACAAAAAATAAATAAAAAGTAAACAAGTGGATCCTAAAATTATCCGACTGTTCCATCGGGTCTGAATAATTTTTTTTGATTCATTGTTCGTAAGATTTGAATAAATTATTATTTCTATTTGCGCTACCACGATGAAGGTAATTAAATATAGACCATTTAATTTAAAGGCGAAAAGATATGATTGCTACTCAAATATTTACCCTAAATGGTGTAAATTCAGATGAATGTGCTCGGCAACTTGTACTAAAAAGGCACAAAAAATTATCATATTTTAGTAAAAGTGATAGGAAAATAATAAAAGGAAGAATACTAACGTGAATAACGGGGTGCAGACAGGGCGGAGCTACATGGGAATTCGAACCTCTAAATTACATTAATCACAAGTAGTGAAGTGTGTAAATTACATGTATAATGGTAAAGCTGTTCTTTTTAGCTAAGATGTACGAGTTTTTCGATCGAATGATCAGAACAGTTGATTTTTTATCGCATGGTAAAAAATCTACCGTGCCCCAATTCAATTACTCACCCACAATTCAACTTTAAAAATATTTTAGATTATGACTATGTATAAAAAATATTTTTGGTCATGATTATGCAGAGAAAAATATTTCAGTCATGACCATAAATTTTTTAATTAATTAATTTTATGTAAAACAAATTTGTCATTGCATTAATAAAATGTTACGCGTTGATGCATCGATTTATCTCAAGCATGAACTTATTAATTAATTAATTTATTTATTTATTAATGCATTAATAAATACATTTAATGGTTATAGTCGAAATTATTTTACATGATCTCTATTGTAGATATTTTTATATGAGGTCATATTTGTAGTACATTGTTAGATTAGACATTGTGTATGCATTTCAAAAGAAAATATCGCACGGTAGAAAATTTACAATGCAGCAAAAAAAAAACTGTCGCGCAGTAGATTTTCTACATTTCTGATCATTCGATCGAAACACTCGTACCTCTTGGCTATATTTATCACAACTATTTTCATAATTACCATAAAAATTTCTGGAGGGCAGATATATATGAAGTGAATAGTGGTCTATACTACTTCAGATTCTAGATTTTTTGTTGTGATAAGTAGTTTGCATATTGTTACTAAGTTTTTCTGACTGATAATTTTTTCATTTCGAAAAAATCATTAGTTGGATTTCTCCTTTATGATATATGATATATTGCTCTTTTATTTTAACAAAATAAATGGCCTTTTTCCACTTTTAGATCAAAAAATGAATTGAATAGTGGTCAAATTATAATTATATACGCTTTGATTTTTCACGTATGGATAAAGAACTAGATCTGAAATTTGAGCTTCGCTCAACCTAATTGGAACTGATAATATATACATAAAATTTTATAAATTATTTATATACATAAAATTTTATAAATTATTTATATACATAAAATTTTATGAATTTTTTTATAAAAAATATGAGTTATATATGTGATATGAAAATAATAATACAAATTATGAATACACATGCGAGTTATATGAATTATATATGCATGATATGAAAAATATACACATAATATGATTTATAGTATATGATGTGAAAATAATATGATTTATATATATTTTTTACAAAATTAAATTTAATGTGATATAGAAAAATACATACCATATGAAATATTTTAATGTAGATAGTATGAAAATATATACATCTTGATATTCATACATTTAATAAGTAATTTTTGATATTCATACAATTAATAAAAATGATCATAATTGATAAAATATTAAATATAACAATAAAGAGACAATTAAAACAAATATAATAATATGTCAAATAATTTTCTATTTAATCCATATGGCGAGTGTGACGCAAAGAAATTAAGCAAATTTCAAACTTTTATACGGGACCGCAAGAAAAGTTGCCACATATTATCCAATCAAACAATAAACGACTCAGATCAAGATGATAAAATAAATAAACTATCCAGATTAAAGTGTCGGCGTGTTGTTAAAACCGACACGTCGACACACACCCATATTTGTACTATTTTACATTTTAAATTAGAAGCTTGAGAAGTGAGCGAATACGAGTATGACTACGAATTAAAAACTAAATAAAAATGCATGAAATTTATTACGGGGGTCACCTTTTGGTACTCCAATATTCGTAAGAAGATCAAGTTATACTTCAATTTTCATTTACATCAATTTTGACCGTCAATTTTACAAAATATAGTAATAAAACTTTTCTTAAAAAAATCAAGTTAGTCTTTAGACATTCATTGAAGTTAAAAGCTAAGTCGGTGCAAATGGAAGTTCAAGAACCAACTTTATCTTTTTTTTTCAAAAGTTTGAAAACCAAAAAATGAAATTCCATTTTTTTCAAATAACTATTTCAACAGGATTAATTGATAATTATAAATTTATATAAAAAAAACTAAAATTAATACTATGTATCACTACTACCAAAAAGAGCATTATTCTTGATTTTTATGGCATTAATTGCCGGTTTTTCTTCTCATGTAGTAGAGAAGGGCACTAAAAGTATTAATAACCGGTGATAGAAGTCACGGTCATTTTTATCACTGATTTTTTAATTAATAACCGATGATAAAAGTCAAATAAAAAAAGTAAAAAATAAAAGTTGTACACTCTGCAACCTGACAGTTGGTTGCAGAACGTACAGCTTTTGATAGCTGTCAAATCACCTAGATAATTCAAATTTCAAATTTCAAATTTCAAATTTCAAATTTCAAATTTTAAATTTCAAATTTCAAATTTCAAATTTAAATTTAAATTTAATTTAATAACAAGGAAACAGAAGATTACAAGTAAACAAATGGAACAAAAAAAAGAAAATAGAAGATTCATAAAAAATAAAAAATAAAATTGAACAAAAAACAGAGAAGAAATAAATAAACAAAAGACAACAAAAAAAAGAAAATATAAATAAATAAATAAGAGAAAAATAATAGAGAGAAGAGAAGAAAACAAAATTCATATCAAGCGACTTCCCTCCAAACTGTTGTTTATGATGGTGATGATGGTGATGATGGTGATGATGTGATACCACCTCTTTGTAGTCGTGCCATGTGTAATTTGCACTTGCTGAAATGGAGGTTTCAATGGGAATTACTATTATATTTTGTTTTATATATTTGAGAGGGAGTTATTAATATTAGGCAGAACATTGCCATCAGCATGTTCTCTGTTTTACTTTTATGTGGAAGCTGCCATTATTTCTATATGGATAGCTATGATGATGTCAAATTTGCATGCATTCCCTTTTTTTTATTTAATTCTTTCCAAATATAGATCCATTTCTAATGCCTGTCCTCCAAGTGTCAATATCATGTAAAAATTACTAAGAGAAATGTTCATTGTTTTTTTACTAGTCATTTACTCAATGCATGTCAAATTCAAATGTCGGAATGGGTCTGTTTGCATTCGTCACAACTTCGACATCAATGTAGAAATAATTAATTTAATATTCGAATTTAATTGGTGTATGTCACTATACTCATTCATTTGATAAATATTTTTCATGGGAATATCAATTCAGATAACTAGTCCGCACGTTGAAAATTCTTATTATTGACTGAATTCAGAAAAAAAAAATGTTTTTCTTCTTCTGTAAAATAGGATAGTTTGTAGTCGGCAAATGGAGAAAAGTAAAATTTACGAACGGTTCAATCATGTAACCACTATGCCATTCAAATCAATTGATTTGAAATTTTATTGAATCTTCCTTGCAATTGCATTTTCAAATTAAGTACCAAACCCAGCTGCACGCCAGGCCACCAATGAGATTATTTAGAGGCAGATAAGGTCAAATAGTGATTCAATTAATTGGGAGGAAAACCCCAAAAGTTTGCTTAATGGGATTAATTAAGTGGTGCATAGTCCCAAACCTATATTTAATTTGATGTGAAAATTTCCAAAAGATGGCGATATTTAATTTGATTCTCACCATGTGAACTTGGAAACATTTGCACGCTTCAATTCTAAATGATTGGTTTTCCTTCACGAGTAGGCAATTTTCAATCATTATGGATACGTGTACTACAAATTGGTTTCCATATATGATGGTAGTGATTTCGCATGCTCTAAATGTCATTTGAAGAGTGTATCTCTTTGAAAAAAAAATTAAAAAGCTAATTATATTGACATTGTATACACAATTTTTTTATTTTTTTATTTTCGCTTTAGTTAGGGATTAAACTTAGCATGTCGAGTCCTCTAAACAATGTCTCAATCACCCATTTTTGTACTGGCTAGCCATTTGAAAACGGGCCGAGTCAGAACGGGTCGGGCAAACTCGTTCGGATCAATGGGTTGGTCGGATCACGGATTGAACGGATCAATGGGTTTGTGGGACCGAGTTTTGACGGGTAAATTTTTTTTAAGCCGGCCGCAATCCATCTAAGACCCATGAGTTAGCAACCCGGCGGATTCGGGCCGGGTCGGGTTGGCCAGATTTTTTTTCTCTTTTTTGAATTTTTGTGATTTTTTTAATTTAATGGGTTATTCTCGGATTTGGCCGAGTTATTCCCGTATTTGCATGAGTTTTGCACGTATTTGCATGGGTTGGTTTGCATGAGTTTGTCCGGGTTTGAATGGGTTTGGACGGGTTTGCATGGGTTAATGGCAGATTTATGGCAGGTTAATGACATGTTAGACGGGTCAGGGTGGGTCGAGTTGGGTTTAACACGAGTTTTTTTTCAACAAGGTTGACCTCTACTCGTCTTTGACCCCCATTTTTTTTTGGACGAGTCCGTACGAATTTGCCCTCGGATCGAGCCGATTCGGGTCGCAGTCTTGAGTTTCTCGGACCGGATCAGACCCATTCGGATTTTGTCAAATCCCTAGTACTGAACTCTATTATACACTTACCGAATTTAAGTTTGCCTACTTGTTTAAGTATGTCTAGTGGGAGATTTACATTGAGTCAGGGTGTGCCAAGTGATCCATCTTGAAAAATCATTTTTAAAAATGTATCTTTTATTTATTTATTTATTAGAAATATTTTAAATATATGCTTATAATTTGAAATAATTTTAAAAATATGCTTTATTCTAAGATTATTTTTAAATACAAATCTAAAACTATGATTTTCAGCGAAAAAATTATAAAAATAGATGCATGACTAAAAATCTTTCCTCCTCTTCTTGAAGTTCTAAATCTGGACCTATCACGACGAAAATTCTGAATCTATTCCTGAGTCTATCATCGATATTTTTCACAACTTCAAGTAACTTTTTTTTACTTAATGGATGCACTTTTTGGATGAATGACCCGTGCATAGGAGATCCATACAAGACACTCGGTTTTTTTTTGATAATTTTGAAAATGGTATTGATAAAAATAGTTAAGGGGCTTAGTTTTTTCGACTGAATGGTCAGAACGGTAGAAAAACGATTGTTCAGCATTTGAGTTTACTACCGAACGATATATTTTTTACCGTGCGGCTATTGCATTTTATTTTTTAGTTCTGAAAATTAAATTACAATTTTGACCATGCATTGAAAATTAATTATAGTTTTGACAATGTATCTGGTCATTTAATCATAATTTTGTCTTTTTTTCAGTCCACACCAGCTGTAGTATATGTTCATTTTTATTTTCGTATTATCGATCTGAGTGGGTCTAATTTAAATATTTTTGGTCAAAATTATAATTAAATGTCCATACATTTTTGCCCTTCATTGACAAAATTGTAATTAATTTTTTATACATGGTCGATTTTTAAATAATTTTTCAGAACAAAAATAATCATTGTTGAACGTTAGAAAAATCCCAATTCCTCAAATTTTCAAAAAAAAAATGCCGAACGATAGAATTTCTATCATTTTAGCTAGTGCATCTAAAAAACTCTGACCCTTTGCTACTTTTTCAGAAACATTTTAATAATTACAAAGAAAAGCGCCGGTAGAACCCAAAAAAATATTAATAAATGAGGGCATGTTTTGGTGTATGATCAAGAAAGATAAAAATAGACAATAGAACGAATAGATTGCATATTCATAAATTATAACTTACCCTATCTAGTATCTCATGCAAAGCAAACAAACATCAAGTGTGTAAAGTTAACTCTTTTTCTTTCCTTTTCATCCAAAATATCATGATGTTTTGTAAAGTATCTTTTGGATTACTTAGAAAAATCACTCAATTTTTGTTACCGCAGAGTTGATTCTATTTTGTTCCAAAAAAGAGTGAATTCCTGCATTCGAAAAGTTAAGCGTTCACAAATTTTTAAAGTTAAAAATCAACTTCGTAATGACATTTGAAAAATTCATTCTCCTAGGCATAATTAGCAAATTTATTTTCAAAATGTTGAGAAATTTGTCTAAACAACACTCAAAATATTAATATTATCAAATCCTCCTGCATAATGTTAGTCACTTATGAAGAAAATTGAAATCCACTTGAAGTTTCCTCTCTAATCTATTGCATAACTGTCCATAAACATGCATTAAAGCATGCTTGAAAAAAAAGAACTAATTAAAACGACAATAGCCAAGTTGGTCAAAGAAGCAACTGGTGTAAATCATGGAACAATAAAAGTGTGCTATTACTATACAACACATTTATTACGTTTTAATGAAGCTGCATAGTTCATAGCTTCATACAAGTGAGCTATATTGTGCCACGTCATGGATCACATCTAAGGTACACATATCATGTGTTCCATGGCATTTTTATCTGAGAAATTGCAAGGAAGTTTACTGTTCAAAGGAATTGAAAACTGGAAAAAAAAAAAAAAAGAAATTGCCTGGAAAGGTTGAGATCTTGGCCGAGAAAATGTAGGAGGCTAGGAGCACTAAATAATTCGAAGTCCATAATTTCGGTGGTTCTTTTAAGACCGACAATATGACCTGTACTCAATCCAACTCTTTCATTTCTTAATCATTGTTTTTCCTAGTTTTTCAACTTTTATTTTTCTGGTATAAAATTATATCAGACTGAAGGAAAAGATTAAAAAAAAGTTGTAAAAATATGCTATTATTGTTTATAAGTGTTTCCAATGTGTGATTCATTCCTTTTTTTTCACTTAAAGGTCGCACAAGAATTACTCTTCAAATCATTATTCAAACTTGTAATTACGCCTTATCTTCTATGACGCATGTGGCAAACTGACAATTCATATAATACCAGAAAGAACCTGCATTTGTTCAAAAGAAATCTAGAAAAGCTACACTTTTTTTAAACTAAAACAAGTGGTGTCAGGAATAAAAGAATGCAGTGCAATTTCTGAATTCCTTTCACAAAAGGCAGTGGAGTCTTTTGAAATGCCAAATCATTATAAAAAGCAGGCACAGACTAAGAATTCACACAATTTGAGAAAGTAAGTCACCTTGGATTATATTTTACAAATTCTTGATGTCAATTATGATGAAATACAGTGCTGTTAACCACTAAACACAGTTCTCATAAACAAGTTGTCAATTGGAAATGCTTCTCATCACAGGCCCCTCAGAGTATAGTATTCTGTATAACACTAGTCTCTCTTTTTCCATCTTGCGCATGCAGTGTTTCTCCTCTATACATCTCTTTTTCTTGCGGGGCACATAAAATTGTCACAAATTTCAATCTAAATGTCATTCCAGACACCACGAGTAGACATATAAATCCTAAAAGTATCGGATCAACTCGACAGCGTATTTTCCTTTTCGAGTCTTTGAAATCTCACCAATCTGTAATGAAATTAATTAAATTAAACCCCAACAGTAGGTCAAGCAACCTCAATACCTAAACAAGTGTCTTATTTTGTATGGATTTTATTGATACTAACTTCACAAATAGCTTGAACCCATAATAAAGTGGCAATGACAGTGGAAATTGGCACTGGAAGAATAAGGTCGTTATTGCTTTTACCTTTAACCTTCCTAAACCGCTGACAGAAACAACATCTCCAGTCTTCAGTGTTGCTCCATTTTTCATCACCGTTGACCAATTCACACGTACATCACCATTACTGCACATAAGAAATCAATTATTAAATTACTCCTGAGTGGCAAAATTTAAACATATAAAAATCTTGAACCAACATGCCTTCAATGTGTCATGCTTTGTGTAAGGATATCAGAAAAGATAACGATGAAATTACCTAATGTGGCTAACCAATTTTGAGCGTGATATTTTATATCCAGCACTAGCCAATGCATCGACTCTTAATGAAGCTTCAACTGTTTTAAATGATTTCGTCCTGAAAACAAAATGGGAAGCTATGCAATGGTTGTCATAAAAACTGTGAAAGCACAAAAAAAGAGACCAAAATATATCATCAAACTCTAAAACATTGAAGAATTACCTTGGTGGTTCATACTCCAATGCGAGTAATGGTATCTGACTGCATGTTACACCAACATTCCCAACCTACATAAATATATGACCATAAAAATCTCACATTCCCCACAAAACTTTCTAAAGTCCCTAAGACCCCCCCCCTTAAGCCTCCTTTGGTTTTGTGAAAATGCTGAACAAAGCCCTCCTTGCTCTCACTTTTTATTTTCAAAATAAAAGAACAAACAACAACAACAAAGCCTTTTGTCCCAAACAAGTTGGGTAGGCTAGAAATGAAGCCCATATTGGATTTCATTTCCATAACATTGGCTGAATTTTTACGTTGGCTCGCCGAGCTTATCACAATTCACAACCCTCCTATGTAAGAGACAAGGGTAAATTCAGGAGTTTTTCAAAGAATGGGCAAGGAGGTCAAAAGAATTCTTTTTATTTGTACGGATGGGGTTTGTGAATAATGTAACAGATATCTCAAAAGGGTAATTTTGTACGTCTCATGTTGTGATGCTAGGTAATAATTTTTCAACTTGTGAAATTTCTTCTATAAAAAATAATATATTTGAAACTTCACCTTGTTAAGTTCCATTATAAGGAACTCAACCATGTCAGGAATAACCAGAACCTGTGCACCTTTCTCTCCCTGAAAACCACTTTAACAAATTAGAAGTTAATATGTCATAACATAATTCTCCAACTCATGATGTTTAAAAAACCAAAATAAAATAGAAAAGATCAACTTTTAACTGATAACATATAACACCTGCATTAAGATGTCACCAACGGCATCTCTTTCAATTCCTGTCCCCAGGACTGCACCAAGAAAGTCACCATGAGCACACGGTTCAAACTTGAAGTTTCCTGAGATACTAGAAATATTGTCTGTATATAACAATCAATTCAACATGTCTAATATTTCCTTTGAAAGAGCATTACAATGGTAACAAAACTGTTCAATAAGATTCTGAGAAACCTCAAGGCGGCAATAACATCTGGATTATTTGTCATTGAATCAGGATGACCCACTGATATTCGACACCTCTCAGCCTAAAATATGCACAAGAAAAAAAAAAGCAAAATCCAAATGTAATCAAACTAGCCTGAGCTAAATTCAATACAAACAAGCATTACTTGAAATTTGAAAAATGATTAAACCTGTGGATAGCCACCTTGTGCAACGGCTTTAACATCAGTAAATTTCTCAAGTGCCATCATTGTTTCCTTCGCGATAGGAGGTGTTATAAACCCCGTATGTAAAACCACTCTTCTAGTAGCAGCTCTCCGAGCCTAGTAAAGCAAAGATAAATGATAAATCAACCTCGACCATTACAAAAGTATTAACTATGAAATGAAATATGATTTATCAAAGGATGGATACCAGTTCGAGAATATTATTCACGGCTTCAGCTAGGGTTTTATCCCCTGTTCCTTTCACCGACGGTTCAGTGCTCGGCTTCATAGCAAGCGCCACGTGGCATAAACCTCTAGAGAAGTAGAGGGAAGGGTTGGAAGGGGAAAAAGGGGAAGAGTAGGGGAAGAGGTGGCGCCGGAGAGATCTCGCCGTGGAAGGGAAGGCGGAGAAGGAAGCTGCTGACGTGGCAGTCATTGCTTGGCTGCGCCTGCGCTGCTCCGACGGAGCTTATTTGCTCGGTTTGGTGCAAGTCGTAGATTGGATTAGAGAGATGAATTTCATAATCAGGCCCATTAAAGCCCAATTTATATTCAAACAAACCACCTCTATTCTATTCTATTGGATCCGATGTAAACTGTAAAACTGAACCCAGCCCAGAGAGGAAACGATATCGTCTATCTGAGCTTCTCTGAAGAGAGAAGAGAGAAGAGAGAAGAGAGGCGATGATCCGATCTCTCCTCCGTTTCTCTCCGAAGCCCTCTCGCCTCCGTTGCTTGGCCATTGTCTCCGTTTCACCCTACTCCACCTCGGGTAAACGGGTCTCGCACCGCAATCTCTTCAAATCCAAACCGGTTATCATCAGCGAGACCCGGTTTGAAGCAACCGTCTCCTCTCTCCCACCCCGTTTCACTCCAGACGACCTCTCCCATCTCCTCTTGCGCCAATCCAACCCGTTACTCTGCTTTAGGATCCTCTCCTGGTTCACGCAGCATCCCCGCTTCCGACCCGACCCGAACCCCTTTCTCATCGCTATCAAAAGACTTGGCGCTGCTCATCTCTTCTTTGAAATGGATTCAGTGGCCTCACTGGCTCTATCTATGCCTTCATTGCCTGTTTCTTCCTTTTTGTATAACACATTGATCTATTTCTACCTTGAGGCAGGTCGGCTCGGTAAGGCATTTCATGTGTACACAGTCATGCTCAAGTCTCAAGACCCAGGCGCACAACCCACCACATACACCTACAATTTACTGTTTACAGCATTGTTAAGCCGCTGCAGTAAGAATTCTTACATACAGTATGTATACATGGACAGTATACGGGCACTCTTCAGGCAAATGACTGAATTGGGAATTAAACCTGATTTGCTCTGTTTGAATTCTTTGATTAAGGGTTATGTACAGTCGATGCACTTGAATGACGCTCTTCGAATTTTTCATCAGATGGGGCCGGTTTATGGGTTGGAGCCTGACGGGTGCACGTATAGTTACCTGATTCATGGGTTGTGTGTCCAGGGGCGAACCAGGAATGCACTCGAGTTGTTCGATGGAATGAAAGAGAATAAATTGGTGTTGGATATCAGAGCTAGTAATTCTATTGTCAGTGCTTTGGCAATGGAAGGGGAGGTTGAGGATGCAATAAGGGTAATGTGGGAATTGGGGGCGACGGGGCGCGTCATGGATGGTATTACATGTCGGGCATTGATCGGTGAGATGGGTCGCCTCGGGAGGCTGAAAGAGGCCAAGGAATTGGTGTGGGAGATGGCAGAAAGGGGAGTTATGAATCGAAAACTGAGACAGCAGTTGTTGATTTGGATCAATGATGAGTTCAAAGAGAACCGTTCTTTTACAAGATCAGGAGCCTCGAATGAGGATTAGGCTTGGATTAAATTATCATGAAGAGGCACAAGCATTTAATTTATGGGCAGTAGCCCGTTTTATTTTGTAAACCAGGTCAAGAACTGTCTGTGATGGAGATGTAAGATATTTTTGAAGAAAAGAACCAGCAATTGTTTATAAAGTACTCGGGGTTTCAGACTTTCATTACTTCTTCATATCTTCGGGTACATCTCAGCAGTTGTTTATGGCATCTTGTCAACACCTGAGCTGACAGCGTGCTTCGTACTGAAGCATGAAATGTTAGAAGATTGTACATGTACTCTGGAATTCTCATTTTTTATGGGAGTTAAATTACGAAGGCAAAATTCTTTCGAGCTCTACCTTGTTCTTCTAGTCAAATGATTAGTGCTCCTAAGCACTGGTCCACAATGAAAAATTCAAATTCAAATCCATGGTGCAAAAAAACAAAAACTGTTATAGTGCCATTCTTTCTCAAAATCGTGATGTTAAGAATTGGCACTAATATTGTGGAGCACACACATGTTCCTCATTATAAATTTATGAACACACAACACACTCATCACCCAATAATGACAAACTGTCCATCTGACCAGAGTAATCAATGGTCGAAACTTGCACCCCAAACCTGTTGGAACTTGGAAGAATGTGTACCTCACATCTTTGAAATTTTTAAAGCACCCGTGATGCTAAAGCAAAACGTGCTGGAGCTGTACTTCTTTTTCTTTAGGAAACTGTCTAGAGGATACTTGTTTTTCTTTACAGAAACTCTCGGCAGGCTTGCTTTCTACTGATGTTAGAAGGAGCTCAACAAAAAGAAATGTTTACATTCTTTCAGTTGAGAACTACATTTCAATTATCTAAACAAACTCTACTTTTCACTTTCCTCAGCTAGCTTTTGTTGTCCCTTGTGGGCGTCCTTTTCGAATAAAGGACGAAGACTCTTACTCATTTGCTATTACATCCCAAAGCCAATGTAGACCCCTGAACTCAGTCGACTCTTAGGTGTTCTCTCTCTTCAATCGATGTCAGAGGAGAGAGAGCGCCTAACTAAGAGTCACTGAGGTCTGAGAACACCTGAGTTGCACCATTGGGCAACTTACCGGACAAGGTTACTGACATCTGGTAACTAAAAGAAAACAATGGTCACTCCGAGTTTGAGTCTTCGAAGGCAAACATAGAATAGTGACAAGATAATACTTTGACTAATTCCTCTCATTTTCAAGTCTATGACTGTTCTTGAACCAATAATTTCTCTAATTTTAAAATATAGATACTTCACATAGATTCTTGATAAAAGAAATAGGAACAGGTAAACCAGCCTGAATAATCTTTTTCTTAGTGGCTGTTTGCTAATTAGTAGTTTTTTATTGCATCACGCCAAACTTTAGAGAGTAACCACAGAATCAAAATTTAGAACAAAATTTTCAACAATCATAAACAATGAATTTTTATTTTTTATCAAAAATTCAAAATCCCTCTACTTATTTCCTGCAAATCTGGAGCAAATGTAGCCAACTTAATTCAAAACTCAGTTGCAAAAAAAAAAAAGAGGAAAAGAATACTTCCCGGGGTTCATTTCTCCCACAGGACCCACTCAAGAGTCTCCCCAGCAAACATAGGAACTATCTCTCCCGATTCATAATTGTACGTCTCTGGTACTTTCCAGGGGCTTTTTCGTAATACTACCTTGGAAGTATTCCTTGGAAGGCCATAAAAGTCGGGTCCGTTAAAGCTCGTAAATGCCTCTAGCTTGTCAAGTGCCTCAGCCTACCATGAAAAAAGAAAGCCAAATGTTAATGCAAGAAATGAGAATATGAACTGTAATTATTTTTAACAAACATAGTTACCTGTTCAAAAACCTTCGCATAGAGAGATAAAGCAAGAGGTGCACTAAATATACCGGCACAACCACATGAGCACTCCTTCCTTTTCTTATCATGGGGTGCACTATCAGTACCAAGAAAATACTTTGTACTCCCTCTTGTTACTGCTGCTACTATAGCCTGTCCTTTTAATTGTAAAAAAATATATTTTTGTTGAGGTCAAGATTGATAATCAAAGCTCAAGCTTTTGAGTCAGCAACAAGGATTGTAAGGAACATACTGTGAGTTTCTCTTTTCAATATGGGGAGGCAATAATTGTGCGGCTGCAAACCACCTTGAAAAAGAGAATTTCTATTTAGCAGCATATGCTGTGGAGTCACCGTTGCCGCAATATTGCCTGAATTGAATTAAATTGCATGGGACATGGGTAAACGAGTGATAACAAGCTACATTGTAATCTAAAAGAAAGACTTCTCCGCAAAAAGAAAATAAATTACCAAAATGCTTTTGCCTCCGACTACTTAGATAAAAGCCAAAACTTTTGAAAAATTACAAGTTCCTTCAGTTAGTTCGCCTCCAGCATCAACAAAACTTAGTAGATGGTGATGAATATAATTCTTACAAGAGTAACTACCACTTTTATTTTAAAAACAATATATCTTCATTGTTGCAATATTTCTGCATTTCTTTGTAGCATAAGGGCATTTCTGGAAATTCTCCTAATATTGTGATAAAAATTTCATACCTGTTTTGCATGATTCGATAAAGTTGACGGCATCCGACGTTGTAATGTGCTCCATTACAATTTTTAAGTTCGATAATTTCTCTACTAGTGGTGCCAGAATTGTCTCAATAAACACCTTCTCTCGGTCAAATGTGTCAACACTAGGATCGGTTACCTCACCATGAACCTAAAAATAATTTCATAGAAACCACAGTCAAGTTTTATTCATCTAGAAAAGATATAAATGATATAGCAGTACTTACGAGCAATGGCATTTCCTGTTTCACCATCTCTTCTAAGACCGGCAAGCATTTCCCAAAAATATCAGTCACGCCATCCTGTGAATTTGTAGTTGCACCAGCTGGGTACAGTTTGACTGCAAAAACCACCCCACTGTTCCCTGGAAACAATTTTATCAAAATACTATAACCTAGAAATCTAATACTGCTTTTGAGGTAGACATACTTGCACACAAAATTGGTTCTACTCAGAACTTGAATTTCATGGCACGCATGCACATACTGCTTTAGACATTAGACCACTAAGAAGAAGTACGTTCTATTAAACATAATTCCTTAAATAACATAATTCATATTACGACAGTATCATTTCCCAAATAAAACCAGTTCAACCTCAGTTATGTTCTCAGGAGGCTCATTTATCTCTCAATATTTGCAACAATCTGATTAAAATAGTTGAAAAATGTAAATGTTACTTACTGGCAACTCTGATGTCCTCTGGACTGGTATTATCAGTCAAGTACAGTGTCATTAAAGGACTGAAATCACTGTCAGGAGGAAGGGCTTTCAATATAGATTCTCTATAATCCAATGCTTTAGCAGTGGTTGTGATTGGAGGCTTCAGGTTTGGCATCACGATCGCTCTCCCGAATTGCCTCGCGCTTCAATTTGAACAAGCAAATCATCAAATATGTATACAAATAAAATATAATAGCAAGATAAAGTGATGAAATAAGAACGGAGCTGACCTATGAGGAAGAACGGACTGGAGAAGATCACCGTCGCGGAGGTGAAGGTGCCAGTCGTCGGGTCGAGTGATGGTAATGGACGTCTCCATTTGCGCAGCTAGAGCACTTCTCCTGATTCTCAGGCTTCTCCCGTGCGATAAACGAGTGAAGGTGAGATTGTTGGAGAAAGGTACTTTTAGAGAAGGAGAAGGATAACAACATGTGAAATGCATTTTAATATACACTTCTGAGTTCTGAGTGACATTCAGAACTGGGAATAGATTCTGAGGCAAAAGAGGGCTCGGATTCTTTGCAGTTTGTACGAGTGCAACAGTCTGCACGACAGGTCAGTATATCCTAAAATAGGCCCCAATTTAGAGTGGTTCTCTGCACAGTGGCACTCAACCAACGTTGTGAGGGTGAAGGGGCACTGGTGCTGGGCAGGGAGGTGAGTTTGGGAAGTAGGAAGCTTTGGAGAAATCCTCTGCTGAGTTTATTTTCTCAGCAGAGAGCTTCGATCAGATCTCGATCCAACATGAAAAAAAAAGAAGAAAATTTCCCGAATAAAACCTGCCTGCTATTTTTTTCTCTTCCCGCCAGTAAATCAAACCCTCGCCTGTCCGCTCGCTCTCTCGCTCAGCTGATCACTCGACTCACTCTCTCTCTCGCTCGGCTGATCATCCTCGCATCACCAGTCTCCTCTCTTGCACCTAGTCCTCTCTGCTTTACAGCTGATTATCGAGGGATTCTTCACAACCTAATTTTTGCATTAAAGAAACCCTTCAATACCATCTAAGACAGTACATAATATAAATAAATGCTCAGAATTTACTTTTCTTGTTCAGTTTTAGCTTTTGAGGGTGATCAATTCCAAATAGCTGACTTCCCAAGTACCGATGGCAACCAAAATAGCTAAGGCAGGAAACAGGTTTTTGCAAATGCAACACAAACTTCTGTGAAATTTGCGAACACGAAGCACTCCTCTTATCCTTAACTAGCACCCAACACCTTTCATATATATATATATATATATATATATATATATATATATATATATATATAGAGAGAGAGAGAGAGAGAGACTGACCTCGAGCGAAAGAGAGAGACAGACCTGGAGCGAGAGAGAGACTCAGGCAAGATCGATGGCGATGGCAAGCTACAAGGACGACGGGAGAGAGGAGGCAAGATAACCCATGTGATAGAGAGAAACGATGAGGTCGATTCGTCGATTTAACGGAGCGGATCGATCTGATATGGGCAGATTTATCCGGGAACCGTATTCTCTGCACGCTTTTTTATCGGTGCTTTATGCATTTATTTAATCTGAACGATTGATTGTTAATTATATAATTTAATAGATTTTCGCATTATAAAATTAAATCCGTCCAAATCTAATTCAACAGAACAGATTAAACAAGTTCAAAGCGCACGATAAAAATTAGTTCACAAAATATCTTTTCGATTTTTCCGACTCGCAGGATTTTATTTAGAATTTTTTTTTTCCATTTTGGATGATATCTGATCTGATCCGTCATATCTAAACGAATCAGATAAAAAAACTCAGCTCTCTACTGAGAACAACAGGCGATACGAATCCCAAAAGCTCGGATACTGGAAGGAGAGGGGAAAAAATGAACCTAATCCAAAGGTGCACCTTTTTTGCATAAGAAGGATGCACTTTTCATATAGGCCGTCTGATCTACTTTCAACGCTTCTGATTTTAAGGCTTTAATGGATCATGAGCTTCTCGACTATGTAGAGAAAGGAACAAATACTAGGAGGCTTCAAAATGCAGAGATCATTGCTAAGGAGAGAACAGAAGATCAAAACTCTGATTATTAGTCAGCATAGTTGGTGCCTTCCATGCCTTGGCATCATCGGGTATGATTGATCTTTGAATAGGTTGGTGTTACTACTGTACAGTTCAAGTTGCTGATGTTAATTAATTGTCAAATTGATAAAAGTTTACTAGCCCCGAACATAAGTTTCTGATGTTAATTAATTGCCAAAATTGCTGAGGAAGTTTAATGTAATGCTTACCGTGCTCTATTCTGACATGTGAAATACAATGTTTGTTGCAGTGAAATATACTTGTTACAACCCTAATCATTTACAACTAAAACAATATATTGAATGGCCCATACAGAAATGTTTATTTTTTATTAAATAATACTTTTTAGGGGAGTATCGAATATGGAAGGAAGATGCTTAATGATCATTTATGCTTTGGTTTCAAGTTACAGAGAAATAGATCAGAATTTTGCCTACTCGGGTAACAGTAAATCTGTAAATGTCTTAGGTTATATGTACAGTAATTTAATTTCACGTTGTAGTATTAGGAGACTATATCAGAAGCTAGGAGCAACTAAATAAATATATGATTTTGCAAGACATTAATGTTTGCCCTTTTATATGTTAGGCTAAGAAAATAAACGAATAGCCGCTGGAGGAACAGGTAATGAAATTCTATTTATTTTACTTAGTTATTATGTACAACACGAACAATTAAAATAACATAATGAATCACTAATTTTTCTATCAACAGTTTTCGACAAAAATTCCAGACCCCTTGCACCGCATGACTGGGTACCACTAAAGAAACTAAACATCTGCCCATTCCTATAGTCCAAAGATTTACTGAGAAAAAGAATAAAAATTATAGAAAAGAATTTGTAACTTTCTGCCGATGCTTTCTTGAACCAGATTTCCTATCTTTCGGTCGTTTCACTGGAGCTAGCTTCCTTGGAGGATTTCTTATAAGTTCCCTTACAGCAGGTTTAATCGCTGTTCTTTCGGCAAGTGAAGGCTGCCGGTTTTTTAGTCTTTGCTCTAACAACTCTCTATGATAGGCCTGAAATGCAAATGCATTAGAATTTCAATAAGATTATAACATATATCATAACTATTATACAATAAAACAAATGCCATGCCTGCCAAATAAGAGTAGCTGTGCTGAGAATTCTTATGAATAACATGATAAAAAGAATGCTTGATAGTCTGATAATGTTAACTCCAAATGTGAGGAGGAAATGAACTAGGTAACATTTTCCAAGTTTGCAGGCTTGCAGCGATATGAATTTACTTTCCTGTTTTGTAAGGCTTAAATAAAAGTATTGATAGCCCATATTTGCATTACAACTAGGAAGATGGAAGGGAAGGGTACTCTGCTCTCAATTTTTTTTTTTTTTTTGTAAACATGACCTGAGATAGTCATTTGTGCAGGTGATTTGTTCGTGTCTGCAGTAGAACCACACAAAACTTCAATATTTTATCCAAGGAGATTTTAGAAATTGTTTAGTACCTGAACAACAAAATCACGCCTTTCACAATCCAAAAACATGTCGGGGTACCAGCCAACCTTAGATCTTATCTTGTCTCTGACAGTGCTAAAACTCAATTGATCTCTGGCCGTGAACCGATCAACCTCATTGAACCAGAGGCATGTGAACAGATTTGTTATAGGGTTGTGTTCTTTTACTATCACACATCCTTCTGGTACATCTGCCGTGAAACAAAAACAGAGAAAATATTTTCATATTAAACTAAATTGCCATTTAGAAGGGGAGCCTTGACACAGCGGTAAAATTGTTACTTTGTGACCATAAGGTTACGGATTCAAGTCGTGGAAACAACCTCTTGCAGAAATGCAAGAAAAGACTGTGTACAAAGACCCCAAAGTGGTCGGACCCTTCCCCGGACCCCGCGCAAGCAGGAACTACGTACACCGGGCAACCCTTTAAACTAAATTGCCATTTAGTTTGGGCAGCTTGATTGCAAAACTACATACGTCTAAGACATCATGAGAAATAGTGCAAATGAGACGTGCCACACATACAACACCTACAAACTAGGACATATGCATATGCTATATTTTCTTAACATGGTTTTATATCTGTACCTGTCAATTTTTTTAGTAAACTTTAAAAGGTCACAACTGAGAAATTTTTTAATGTTTTGAAGAAACTGAAAGAGGGGTATATTATTATTTAGGACATCTTAGGAGTACAAATATGATGGTAATTATTATCTTATATACATCATATTTAAGTCTTAGAACGACAATTATGATTTTGCAAAATGGCATTTCTATGTTAACTTTTCAACACTCGGATGGAATTTGAGAGCCTAACTACCAGAACTTGGATATTAAAAGTTATCATATACGCACTCACCACTAGTAAAAGGGAGTTTGGCAGAAGAGTAATGGGTCAAACCCTCTCTTTTATAAAACTCAATCTGGTAATCTATAGAGGCATTGTTATACTTTCCAGCTGCCTTATTGGCTTCTGCTTCTTCAAACACATCAAACCTTCTATAATGCCTTGAGATTGCCAAAGTTACATTCTTTCTCCATAAAAATCTGTTAAAGGTTATAACATTGAGAAAGATTAGACCATCTGTGAAGAAGTAAAACTCATACACCAACCAATCCAAGCTATGATATGTCAGCTGAGGCTACTGGGGTCGCTTGGTTTTCTTTTGTTGCGTTTCCGCAAGTCGGAATGTCTGAAGGATTTTATCTTCTTTTGAGATTGTATTGAGCACAAATGCATACTATATGAAATGTGCTCTATTGCCCTCCAAGCAGTGATAACTAGATACATTAAAAATTAAAAGGGATAAGCATGAAAAGTAGCAATTTACCTCTCTAAAATTTGATACGGATCTCTTACAAGCTCAAGTTTTCCGTCAATCCAGAGAGAATAGCGCACGTTTGGGAAAAGCCTATGAAGGAGAAGTTTTGGCACCTGACATGTGTCAATAGTTAGATCATAAATGCATTATTTGAAAATAAAAGGTTAGCATTATATGAGGTGTAGAAGACCAAATGAACTATGAAAATTCCACACACCTATACTAGGGGTGTTATTCGAGCGAGTTCGAGTGACCGGACTAGCTCGAACTCGGCTCGTGAATTATACGAGCCAGCTTGGCTGGAATCACCAGTGATGTTTCGAGCTGAAAATCCAGCTCATATTCGACTTGTGAAAAACTCGATCCGGCTCGTAACTCGTTAATTAGCTCGAATTTACAATTCAGTTTGCTAAAACCTTATAAAATTATGTCGTTTGTGCATTAAAACATTGACTAGAGCTAATTATGCAAGAATAAAATCGACTACAATTTATATCAATATAAAACAGAAGAAAATTATGAAAAAAAAGTTAAAATGAAGGTATCATCATATTTTATGTCATGTTAGGAGAAGAAAATACGTGCAGTACAATAATCTAAGCGAGTTAATGAGCGAGCTGGCAGTAGCTAGAACTCAGCTCGTAAATTATACTTAGCTCGAGTTAAATCTGAGCGAGTTGATAACGAGCTAAAATACGAGCGAGTCACGAGTCGTGAGCTTTTTGTCGAGCCCTAACCTATACTACAAGGGCTATAAAGGAACCTCAAAGAAAACCTACAAATTTTAAAAGAATACAAAATGTATACCTTGCCATTACGCCTTGCATCATGGTACGGAAGATTTCGTACAACCACAATCTGCCACAAACCAACATGTTTATTTTCATCGATCGTGGTATAGTTTTTCATATAGGCCTCTGTTTCTTCATCAACAAACATGAAGAAGCACACATTTTGCT
The DNA here is from genome assembly GCA_964058865.1 of Eleocharis quinqueflora. NCBI lineage: Eukaryota > Viridiplantae > Streptophyta > Magnoliopsida > Poales > Cyperaceae > Eleocharis > Eleocharis quinqueflora. Next base: position 65,566 of record CAXKVX010000175.1, on the reverse strand, counting down.
TTGCTTGCTCACTCACATTCTTCGGCTGTTGCAATATATCATAATTTCCTGTTGAGTCCAAAAAATAAACAAAAGAAAAAGATATTAGAGGAAAAAGAAGGATGTTGGATAACAAACTCTTGCTTTTCCTTCTAAGAATTCAGTATAGAGATGCAATTTCAGAGTTTCATTTAACATTCCAAGTTTAAGGACTGAAGAAAAGTAAATCTATCCAAAAGGAAAACCAGGGCTTGTGACTTTGTGCTTCTATAGATTTGAAATGAAACTCCAACAAAATTAAAGTAAGATGTTTTAATATTACAAAAGGAGAACACTAACCATGCCCTAATGTATCTCTATTGAGCAGGATAAATATATTCTATCAGCCTACACTTACCATTGGGGTACCCAAACTACCTTCCATAATTGAAAGCCAAAGAAAGGGCAGTTTAGGTATCCTATACAGAAATCAGCAAACAGGGAATAACTTGTATATCCTTGTTTTATGAGATAATTTCTGATTTTGTCAGGGTGTCCCATAGGTATTGTAGGGGCAAGCGTTTAGTTTCCGAATTAACAGTAACAAAACATTACCAAAAATTGCTGAAGCAACCACAATGCCAAAGCAATTTGCCATCGCAGAAAGATCAGATTCATCTATGTCAAAGCCAGTACCTTGACCAGGTCTTCTTCCTTTCACAAATCTAAATGTTATTAAAAAAGGACCAAGCGTTAAAGCATTGGGGCTATAAACAAAGGATAAAAACAAAGAAAATTGGACTGAGAAGGAGAGCGACATACCCACAGTGTACCCTCATGGAATCCCTTATATCATAAGACAAGTCCCTTTCCAGTAGAGACGGGTACCCTCCAAAAGAAGATCCACTTTTTAATGTCCCTCTCTCCACCAAATTCTCATCTGACAAGAAATCCAACTTCTTGAGCACTGAGTATGGAGATGGCTCAGCTGGTATGAGTGACATGGCTTGCTCAACTGATACATAGCACACTGAACATGCTGCCACATCACAAGAATGATAATAAGAAGAAGAAATGACAAACAAAAAAAATATTTCTTAATACTGACGACAAAGCTTCTGGTACTGTAATTGAAATTTCAGGATTTCGTAAGTAGTAAAATCAGCTATATCATAAATTAGACTAAGCTGAATTTTTGGACTAATGAAAAACATTCTGTTCTTCATGACTAGTGATATTCTGATCGTATGCTGTGGTAGCTGTGAACTAGCTAAATGGTATTAAACAGTAAATACATTTGGTTTACATTTTGGCCAAATCTCATACAGCACAAACAATTGTACTTCTTTTGCCTTTTACTTGCTCTCCTGCACCAAGTTCAGTTGATCACTTAAACATATAGCCAAGTAAATCCTAAAATACTACCAAAAAGCAGCTCATTACCAGTAAAGTAAGATATTAGCTCACATCAGCCAAAATTACATATTTCAGATCAAAATTAAAATCCTTGAAATCACTGGTCACTTAACTGTAAGGCCCTGAAACCACCAAACCCAACACTTGTAAAAGATCATGAGCAAAGAGTTAGAAAACTTACGCCGGGGCCCTGTGCGCTTTGGACTGATAGGAGGAGGCATGAAGGAGAAGTTGGCACAGGGATGTTCAGTGAACATCTGACTTGAATCAGAAATAGGTACAGGACGCAGTATGTTTTGTTTCAATTGAGCTGATGTACTTATTGACGTTCTTGTGTTCGGGTAGATTCCTTCTCTGACAGCAACTGTGTTGGTATTGTGGTTTGGGAGCCCCAAACTTGATTCTATACCAGGTGTTGTATCATCATCTGAAAATAATTGAAGAACAACTGTCACAATCTAAATAATCACAATACTCATATTCATTGTAAATATTGCATAATGCATACCAATGCAAACTTGATTCTAGGAAGTGGTATTCAAATCCTCTATAGAATAACTTCTTTTAAATTACTAGCATATTATTCTTGTTTCTGCTAAGAGAAATAGAGAGGAAGCGATTGCAAATTCATCCAAGTACCAAACAAACAAAGGTTACAATGTTGGAATAAATGAAGTCATCAAGTTTTTCCCAATTCATAATTGTTAAACAAATCAGTACATTGATTTTTAATAAATAATTTAATAATAATTTGAACCATGAACTACAGCACGTCCGAGGGGCGATTAATTACCAAACTGAGTAGATAAATTGCATGATATCCAAGCACATTACTAATCCGAGATCAAAATCAGCAACCTGAAACTATCACCTAACCTTTTGAAATAAATGAGAAGAGAGAACAGAAGACCACTGCTGAAACGACAAGCAGTAGGAACATCCCAACCCGTCTTCGACCCACAACCTTAGAGATCCGATTGAGAATCCGCTCTTTGTCTCTAGACCCTGGCAATAGCATCTTGCTAGGCGTCTTTCTAACCGAAACGGGTACGGGTGAAATCTGGATTTGCAATTGCGCGATACTAGCTCCGTTTTGCAATTGTTGTTGCAATGATCCATAGCTCGCAGATCTGAGCCCCAATGAAGAACCACTCATCTTTTGTACAACGATGGTAATGTGATCCGGTCTCTCATCTCCAGTTCGTTTTAGGTGGAAATTTCATTCAAAACGGAAAGAGAAGGAGAAGAGAAGTTCAGGAGATCTGATTTTGAAATTCGATAACAATCGATTTTAGCTGGTGATGATGATACCAACTGATCCAAAAGAGGAAAAAAGCTTCCTCAATGCAAACTTAAGTTGATAAGCTTCCTGGAATGGAATTCTCCGCAAAAAAGATGGAATGAATCAAGAAATAAATGTACGAAATCGGTGGAACTGCAACAGAATGGCACAATCGAATCAAACCCGGATTCCAAATCTAGGTTTAGGGTTGGTATATATGAAGAGATCACAGATCGGCGCCTCAATGCTTCTCTCTCAATCGGGAGAAGTTAATTGTGAAAGGGAACACCATTTTTTTTTTTCTTTTTTGAGTGATTATATATATACACACACGGAATGCACGATACGAGGTAACTGAGGAGGAAGATGCAGTTAGTGTTAAAGAAACTTTTTAATTAATTTTTATTTTAAATGTGATTTTCTTCACAGAGCTTGATATTTTTAAAAATAATAATAATAATAATTCATAATAACTAGCAAAATACACTTGAGCTTTATTTTATTTAGGTAGCCATATATAAAAATAGTCCATAGATAAATTATAATAATTGTTTTTTTAATTGGAATTTTTATATTTGAATAACTGTTATGGTTTTAATAGACACGATCATGAATTTGTCTCCATTTACTAATGAAATAGAGTTGATAATGACCATGACATTTTTATTGCATTAATACATTATTTATTCAATATATCCACATCATCAATTTATCATAAAAATAAATTTTTTCATCATGTGATTTATATGATAGCATATTAAAAACATGACATGACTGAGTTGAATTGTGTATGCCTCTAATGTTTAAATAATACATGACATTTAATTTGTTTAAGGTATTGATAAAAGTTTTTTTTTTTTGCCAATTTATTTCTATATTAGCTTGTTGGTTTACTGATTTCAAAATTTTGAATATTGTAAATGATATAGTAGTCTAATGATAGCCAACTAAGATGTCAAAAAAGATGAAAATCACGTTAAGATGTATTTCATAATAGATGCTAGAGTTTCGGAAACCCCTATATATATAAAAAAAATGAATATTTCGGATAAATCTCAACATCAATATATAGATGTATTTTCTAGTTACAAGAAGATCGATTTCAAATTTTAGTTTCATAAAATGAGAAGGTTGATTTTTTTTCACAAAAATATTTCCTATTAATTTTCATATAAAAATATTTTCTGTTACTGGAACATTCAATTTAAAAATGCAATGCATTTGTAAATTCAAGAAGAAAAGGCTTGAGCAACTGAACTAAGGTCCATACCAAAACCATTCCATTGGCCCAGGAACGATTGAACAATAACCAATTAAAACTGTTCTTATATCTTATTTTTCAGAACTGAAACACAACACATTCCAAGTGGAATAGCGACGCCAGTGAGAGAACTCGGCACTTAATTAGGAATACACTGGCAACATGATAAGACCTTTGAATCAGTGGTGGCTGACGAGTAGTGGCGTCTGTCTCATGGCTGACAAAATTAGTTGGTACATACTTGGACAATCGTTTAGTTAACGGAGAAATTCAAATTAACAATTGTCAGATATAAATATGTTTGATTGTCACACAAATATATATGTAACATATGACAAATCCGAGCATCGTTAAGAGTTCAAGTCTTCCCGTTAATGATACGCATGTTGCTCTGCAAGTTAAAAGAGTTATTATGCATATTGTTTTGTGTTGTAAAATAATTATGCATGTTATTTGAGTTATTATGCATGTTGTTTTCTTAACATGCATAACAACTCAAATTACGTGCATAATAATTTGAGAAAAACTAACATATTCAACTTGTTGGGTACACATACGTATTTCAGCTAGTGGTGATTGGTAAAATTAAATCTAGAGAATTGAAAACGTAAAATTATTATATATTATTACGAGATTAAATGCATGTGATTGGTGGAGTTGAGTACACTGGATACTCCACCGAAGTATGCAAATTTTTTCCTAATAATTTTTGCAGTACAAAATAACATGCATAATAATTCTTTTAACATATGCAGCAAAATGCGTATCGATTACATGATATACGAAATATTTTCCCAATTAGAAACATATATTTTTCAATAAAAATAAGAAACACGTTCAAAATGTAAATAATGCAGATAAGAAAAACTCAATCATCAATTTCCTTTTTTTAATTCTAAATATAGTTGTAAGTCGCCCGCCCGTTGATGCGAAATATATCACACAGATTGAACTATGAAAAATCTACGGTCACTCGTGTTTTATCTCTGAGATGTTTCAAAAAAGAGAGTCTTCTAAAGTCAAAACGTAGATTTCACCCGAGATCCGTGCGTCAGTGCTAGCGAGAAAATTAGAAGAGCAAAACACAACGCGCTGTATCAACGTCCTTGAACTATATATATATATATATATATATATATATATATATATCCTGGGCTCCTGGCTGGTGTGTTCCCATAAGAATATACATACTTGAAATAAAATAATACCTAAGAATTATTGCCACGTGGGATCCACAGGATAAAATTGAGGCTAATATTCTGACGTGGATCCAATGTGTTTGCGTAGGTCTTGACCCAGTCTACTCGTTTATTTCATTTAAAATATTAATTTTCTTGATGATTATTAGAAATCTTAACCTCTATTTAACCTCTATTTAACCTGGGTTAAGCTACCAACCGCTTTTAAACTCTACCATCTCCGGCCTACAGCCGCGTCTTAACCAACCTATCACAGACGGGACCCACGCGAACAAACTTGATGCCTTGATGGCATTGGCAATTTGGCATGCTATATAAATCCGAGGAAAAAAGAGAGTTACTAAAGCAGATAAAGTAAGGCGCTGCGCTTTATCAGAAAAGGGAAGGGGATAATAATATATAGTAATAAAGAGAAGCTGGAAATGGAAGAAACGATGGAGATTGAGATGAGTTTGTCAGATATGGTGCTGGACTTCTTGGAAGAGTTAGAGAGAGGAGAAGAGCGAGAGAGAGGCAATGAATGGGAGAGTGGAGATGATCGCGAAGATTCCATTGGAGATGCGAAACAGGATGGTCATTTCTGGGAAGCACAGAACAGGCTCCTTCATGTAAGATGCTTTGTTCTTTATCGTATCAGAATGTAATGATCAATTAATCAGTATCTCTTGTTGGGTTTTTCTTATTGTGGACCTTGTGGTGAAACAGTGCTTCTGAAGACATTGTATTCTACTGAAATCAAACATGTAATCATGTAAAGAATATTGCTATTCTGACAAGAAACTCCATTGTATGTTGCAGGAAGCGCTTGAGAAGTACAGTGCTACTGAGAATAGGATACAAATGGACATGAAAGAAGTTATCAGGAAGTTAAAATCCAGCAACTCAACTTGCCGGTGCTCCGATCACATATTGGTAATTGAGAATTGTAGGGATTGCATGCTTTTGCAAATAACACAACTTTTGCGGCAGGCTGGATATAACAGCGCTCTCTGCAAGTCGAAATGGCGACGATCTTCTGAAATTCCATCAGGTGCATGTTATTCTGATTTCCTAGTGTCAATCTTTGTGAAAATGTAAGATAGCATATTAATTCATCACTGTTATTACTACATCATAACTCTGTGATTAATGCAAGGCTTCGAAAATTACTTATGTAGTTGTTTGTAAATTGTAAGTTACCCTGATAGAAGGACCAAGAAACAATGAAAAACTTGCTTAAGAACAAAGAAAATATTTTTCTCAATTTCAGGGGTCAAAGAAAAAATGTATGTCACCTAAAGGTCCATTTATGCAACATTGCCTCGCTATCACTATTTGGAATTTAGGTGACGTGGAACACATGCTTAGAAAAAGATATCTACATAAATTTAATAGGTGACGTGGCACCACTAAACAGCCATATGTGCAAGTGGAAAGACTATTTATTTTGGCAAAAGAACAATTATTATAATCTCTATATCTACCTCAAAATTTATTATAATTTCTCTTTTTTCTGCAATTTGTGCTCTTGCTTGGATGGTCCCCAAGTTCTTACAAGTTATGCATAGAAAAATTACCAAGGACAACAATTTCAATGTCCCTACTGGTGCCACGTAGTTATGCTTTAAAAAAAAAACTTTTCACTATGTTAAAATTACCTTCTTAGCTAGCTTGATAATGACTCATGAGGTAACACCAAACCAAAAAATTCAAAGTTGTCTTTGTCATGTCAATGTAATAATTCATTTGTTCAAAATCCCAGTACAAAAAATATCACCACATATCTCCAAATCCAAAATCAAAATTCTAACTAAATATTTATTTAGTTGATTCCTCACTTGTCCATCTGAGAAGTCAAGGAAAAAACAAATATACCCCTTCAGAATAACAAATATCTTTATATTTTGTTGTCATTTTTCTCATTTTTACTGATAATTCTGACAGGTGAACATAGCTACATAGATGTGATGGTGGAGTCTAAAAACCGGAATAAGACCACCATGCGAATTATAATAGAGCTCAATTTTCGAGCCGAGTTTGAGATGGCACGTGCAAATAAAGTGTACAAAAAGATGGTGAGCCAATTGCCTCTAATGTTTGTAGGGAAATCGGAGAAACTCAGAAATATCATCAAGATCATGTGCGAATCAGCCAAGAAATGCATGAAGGAGAATAAAATGCATATGGCACCATGGCGCAAGTACCAGTACATGGAATCCAAGTGGAAGGTGACAACAGAGAGGTTGGTACCAGAGGTTTCTGTACCGGTACCAGCAATGGTGGTGGTGCCAGATTCTGAGATGCGGAGTAAGTTGAGAAGGGCTTCTATGTTGACTTATGATTTGCATTGTACAGCGGTACAGGTTGCCTGAGGAAGAGCTTATGCACACTTGCAGTTTATAGCAGCAGTAACTAGTTTAAGGAGAACTTCAAGTTTAGAGTGAAAATTTTGTTGAGGCTCTAATTATAACATGCATATGGTGTATGTGTTATAGAAGTGTTTAAAAAATATGGAACTCCCAGTGAAGAAAGAATATTAAGGACGTAGTTGAAAGAAAAAAAGATCAAAGAGGAGAACTATGAGTGAAAAATAATCATCCTGTACACCGTGATACCATCAAGTTTTGTATGTAACATAGATATAATAATCTCCCGTATCAGATAAATATCACTAGACTCGATAGCATGATGCATAAAATAGAAGGTCGTGCTTTTTCCACTATTCCCCCCATCTTTATTTTTTTTTCTTTTGGAAATAAGTGAGTTTGCTCACCTCTTCATTTACTGAAATATAAACGAAGAACAAACGAGGACCAGTTTAATTAGCTAGAGGGTAACCCTCAGCCAGCTACTCTATCAACTCTATAAGACAGCCTCTAACCTATTATGCATCGACGCCCACATCTCACAGACATCGATGCACCTAACTTATCTAACATCTGTTTGCCAGCTGCCTCGACTGACTCTCAAAACCCTTATTACATTCCAAGAAAACGTGCAAAACTCAATCTGAAACATAACATTCATTTTAAACTAAACAAAAACAATAAGCACAGAATGATCTGTATCATATGATAACAGGCACCCCTGCGACCATATCACTTGCTCCATTATCTTCAGAATGCTCCAACTGCTAAGCTTCTCCAGCTTCCTGAGCTTCATTATATTCCAGTTGCCAATCACACCTTTCATTCTCTACAATCCAAGCCATGATAGCTGATATCACCTCTTCTTTTCACATCCCTGACCAATATGATAACAGCACATTAGTTTTTGTAATGAACATTCGAAGGGTTAAAGGATCGGCATTGTTAAAGCATGTACCATTTCTATTAAGCCAGCATAACCATAAAACAACAACACATATAAATTGTACCAGTGTTTGATCGATAAGACTCAGTTGTACCAGAAAATTATATAATTCTTCCATACTGTTTGGTATAGTTTGTATCTGTCATGACTCTAAAATTATTTTCCAAACTTTTTGTATGTATACGATCTATTGTTTCTATACTCTCACAGTATACACAGTTTATATCACAATCAATCCCTCTTAATTACAAATTGAACCTGACTAACAGCTTTCTTTTGCTAAGTAACCATAAAATAAAATTTGTATCTTCAAAGGAATTTTTATTTTCCAGATATGCTTGACCGAAGTACCCATTCCTTTATCACGTAACCAGACAGAGATATCTTTTGCCCTAATTATTTTTTCCCGGACTGTTGCCAGTATACTTGATCAACCTGGTCAGATAAAGGAAAGAATTTTACAAACTCCATTTGCAATTGTTCAGACAATTTTCTTTGGACATGGGATAATTGTCTTCTAAAAGAAATGATTCCAAAACCTGAACTGGCAATATCAGTCACAGTGACTTGTGTGTTACTGCAAACCACAAACAATTGATAATAAGAGAAATATAATGGTATATCATCACACCAGCTGTCCAACCAAAACAAGTATTACTCCCATTTCCAATTTGGATTTTCATGTTAATCTTAACTATTTGTTCAAATTGTTTCAAAGCTACCCAAAAAGGAGACCATCTAGTCCTATTGTTTGATTTAGAGTATTTTATCAACAATATCGACTTCCACCATCCTGAACAATCAGGGTCTTTTAATATCCACACCCACTTGCAAAGCAATGAAATGTTAAGATCTCTGAGATTTAAAACCCCAAACCCCCTTGTTCCTTCGTACAACACACAGAATCCCAATTACTCAGATGATTTTTTTTCTTCTCACCTGAGTTCCATAAGAAAGATTTCTAATCTGGTCTAATTTATTTCTTACTCTAACAGGGATCAAATGGAAATTCATAAGATATACAGGCAAGGATGTCAGTACACTGTGATTAGAACCAGCTTACCACCCATGGATAAGTATGCACCTTCCCATCCATCCAATCTTTTTAGTTAAAGCATCTTACCAATGATTGATCATTTAATTTTAAGACAAGGAAAGGAGAGTAAATGCAACTTTATGAAGAAAATCACTTTAGTTAAACTAGAAGCCGAAAGTGACACAAAAGAAAGAATGACAGCAGATTGCCTTTTCTCACTTTAATAATAGTAAAGGCAAAAATAGATCCCTTCCCCACCACCACCACTCCCTCCCCACGGAAGGAAGAAGATAAATAAAAGATAATAAAAAAAGAATGAGCTATCCAAATATATGATAGTTAACTAAAAGGAACTCTCTACCTATTTTACAGAAATGCATATTTGGATTATTAATTTTTTTTCCTTCCAATCTGCAATAAGAAAATCAAAATTAAAAAGGCACAATGTCACACCCCAGAAAATAATGACTAGCTTAGGGGTGTAAATTCCGCCACGTGTACTTGATTTCAAGTACACGAAAGGCTTAATTTGCCACTCAAAAACATAGATAAGATCTATTTATTATACTTAATATAAGAAAAAAAACACACACATTTCACACAGTACATGATCATCCAACAAATATATATATATAAACATGCGTCTGAATACAAAGTTAAAAGCGGAAGCTAAACAAAAGTAAAATACATACAAAAGAGGACGGTCACATCAAAGAACGTGGGACCGATCCTAACTAATCTACTACACACTAATCCTAACGAAAAGGAATGAAAGAAACAACTGAAATGATTCTTCAAAACGGAAGACGCCGGACTCCATCCTAACGCTCTCCTCTGGACATCAAAAGAGACTCCTGCTCCTTACCTGGACCTCACAACCAACCGTGGAACGTGAGTAAATTATATCTGATTCAAGGTTGGACCAATCATATTTACTGAGAATACCTATATTTAGTTACTACCCCTGACTTGTATTTGGTTTAACCATTAATCAATTTAAATAAATAATTAAAACTATCCAAAGAGACGATACGAGAAAGAAACCCAAAATATTTATGAGGAATAGTAGTATACAATACTAGTAAGGGAATGTATCAAACTCCCAGACAAATGTTCAAAGAACCAAATTTTGGAACCCCGGGTGTAGGACTTCAGGATTCGCCCCCTTAGACGGGTCTAGTATGTCAGCCGCCAATCTAAGGGTATCGTTAGACGGGTCTAGTATATCAGCCGCCAATCTAACTTAATTCTAAGTTTCCAGAACGAAACGCCCTGGTAAAAGCATGAGCGGCTATAAAAGCACACACTCGATCAAAAGCGAACCGAGAAGCCTACCTTACAAAAAGAAAATGATAAACATAAACTCTCGATCTCAGCCGTCATACGGAAATAAGGAACCGACTACCCGTTTGAGTAACCATAATAAAGGAAACTCCCTGTACCAACTAGGGGCCAAAGGAGGAAGTCCTTCGAATATTAGGAGATCCCGAAACATCGACTAAATAGAAATATATAAGAACGGAATAGCTCCAATACGTCACATATGACACGCATACTCTAAACTGAGAAACCGAACCTTACTCACTCAAAGGAAGATATTATAATATTTATACTAGTAAGAATCTTGAAAATCAAACACTCGAACTGGCACTACGAGCCACCAAGTGATGGTCATCGATGGTGAGCAGTGGTCGAATGTCCTTAGGGACATCCCGAGAAATGGACCCCACGGGCGTTGAGCTTGCGTCCGTAATCCATCCTCACGATGCCCCCAGACTACATCCGTCCTAGCTAGACTCACCGGCCCGACTCTCATCACTCCCAACGAGAATATATAAATAATATTTGATATGCATCTACCTATAAGTAGTCTAATAGCCTATACGATCCATATAACAGATCTCACGTGAAATATGAATGCAGGTGACATGCAATGCAGGCTTGTCAAAATAGTTGGTTCAGTTACCAATATGAATTCATGACAATTCAAGATCTACGGGCCTGATTATAAATTGTTGGTAATTTGGTACTGCAGTTCAATTTAGGTAAGACTGGTAGGTCCTAAAGAAGAGAGAAATGAATATAATCCCCAAGAATCCACACCTGGAATGAAGCGTGAGCTACTCTAACGGAGGGTCCGCTGCGTCCACACTGACCTCAGCGTCGTATGCAGTTGCGTCAGTCTCGTCCCCTGTGTGTGGGTCAGAGTCGACTAGATCTCCTATTTATTTCGAGTTTGTTTAATTAGTCGAGGGACTTGTGAAATTAAGTGAAATCATATGACAAGGTAACGGCGTTTGAGACGTCCTTGATGCTCCTAATTTATTTTATTCAATATTTTTACTTAAATCAAGTCTTGTGTGCAGTGTCCATGCTGCACAGTGAGTGTGTGTTCAACCCACGTATCTTTTTCTTTGTATTTAATTTATATGTTAATTTATAATGTTTTACTATTCCCATTATTAAATGTGACGTCAGGACGATAATGTACAAAATGTAAATAACAAATCACGAGGAAAGCATGTTATAAAATCAACTATTTTTAGTTGGACTTTTATTATTAAAAATCAAAGAAGAAACAAAAATAGCTAAATATATATTAACCTATGTGTGTGTAAATATATTGATTATGTGCTTATAGAAAAATTGATCAATATATATATCTTTATAATTAGATATTTACTTAGTCATAAATGGGATGTTTTTCATATGAAATTTAGGTGTACAATATACTCTATGTGATATAGAGAAATTAATCAATATATAATGTTATTTATATAGTTATACTTAGTCCAATATGGTTGGTGGTGATTTGAGTGTACTTTATTAAATATATGTATATGTAAGTTCATATATAAGTATATATATATATATATATATATATATATATATATGAGCATGGCTAAAATAATATGCATAGTACACCCCATTTTGTACTATGCATATAGATATAGGTCATTAAATTGAGATTTAAGTTTCTCAATAAATTCTTCATATGAAAATATTGTAGGAAATCAAATTTCGTGATTTTTAGAGCTTTCTAGCTATTTTTTAAATATTTTTTAAAAACAGTCCAGATTTAATACTACAAAAGTGCCATTTCTGGGCTGTTTTTAAAAAATAGCAAGAAAACTCTAAAAATCACGAAATTTTATTTCCTACAAGATTTTGATATGAAAAATTTATTGAGCAACTTAAATATCAATTTAATGACCAAATTAAATACAAATGGACGCATAGTACGTTATGTGGTGTACTATGCATATTATTTTAGCCATGCTCTATATATATATGTATAAACATATAATCATATATATACTTATATACATACTCATATATATGTAATTTATTATTTGGTTATTTTGTATATATATCTATATGTATATGAGCATGGCTAAAATAATATGCATAGTACACCCCATTTTGTACTATGCATATAGATATAGGTTATTAAATTGAGATTTAAGTTGCTCAATAAATTCTTCATATGAAAATATTGTAGGAAATCAAATTTCGTGATTTTTAGAGCTTTCTAGCTATTTTTTAAATATTTTTTAAAAACAGTCCAGATTTAATACTACAAAAGTGTCATTTCTGGGCTGTTTTTAAAAAATATTTAAAAAATAGCAAGAAAGCTCTAAAAATCACGAAATTTTATTTCCTACAAGATTTTGATATGAAGAATTTATTGAGCAACTTAAATATCAATTTAATGACCAAATTAAATACAAATGGACGCATAGTACGTTATGTGGTGTACTATGCATATTATTTTAGCCATGCTCTATGTATATATATTACACTTAGTAACACTTATAATTATTTAATTATATTGTTTAGTATTATATCAAGTTTAGTTACTTAATTTATTCGTTATGTATTATTAGTAAATCAAGTGTCATCATGTCAAATACGATGTCGTACCAAGCTACTATCCTACTATGTAACTGAGCCATATATTATACGTTATATTGTTTATTGTGATAAATATAGTATAGAAAATATATAGAAACACAAGTTGGTTATTTTTAGTTTATGTTTGGTTTGTGTTAATCCTAGAGTGGGATCAGAAGTCTGTACTCGTGCGTCATAGCCGAAGCTCGTGCTGCACGGACTTATGGTCGTCATTTCCCAATTATACCTTTTCTCGATCTTTCTAGCTTTTCGGGTCTAATTACTAAGTATTTTGAGCTAGACCTACTAATTTGTGTAGTATCTGTTTAATACCCAATCTCGGTCCAAATTAGAGTCAAGGCCCAAAGCACTTAGAACTATATTTTTATTTATTAAAAATCCCTTAATATTGTCATGTAGTAACTAATGGGCCAAATTGGCCCATATATTCCTTTAAGTCTAATAAAGGCCAGAGGCCCAATCTTTTTATTATAAAGGGTCCATTGGGCATTTTAAGAACCAAGGCCCATGTTAATTCCATTTGTCTATTACTCCTCTTAAGTTTATAGATCCATTGAAAACCCAAATCGAGTTCACTGGCCCAGGCATCACTCTGGTCCAGAGTTTCTTTCGTGACCAACAAAACAGAACAGAAACCCAGTAAAACACAGCGAGAGTAATCCCGACAGGGCCTACACAGGTCCAAGGTACCTGTTTACAGGTACCAGATATACTGGTATTGGCATGGAGGCCAGATACCAGTCTGGTGCCTTCACAAGGTTACCAGAAGGTCATGACCAGAAAGCAAGATCACAATACAACACACGGCACACGGGTACACAGGTACATGTATCAGCAAGGAAGGCATAGTGATTAATCATGCCAGTATAACTACAAAGGCTGGTAACATTGCCAGAAACAAGGTCACAAATCACAGTTTAGTTTTATTTTGAGATTAGTTCAAGGTGACAGCAGAAATCATAACTCAAATCAGTGCATGATAAAGACCCAAAATGAACAGATGTGCAACCCTCCCAGATAGTGGCTCGAAGGCCACTGCCGAAAGATAGAAATCAAAATCAACAGCAAACAACATAAAGATCTCAAGATCGAATCGTTTGGAGTTTAGGTTGTTACCAGAAAGAGAAATGAACCGAGTTAGGTCGAGCTACAGCGAAGATGAGGATACAGAGAATGATTGGGTAAACCCATTCGCGAAAGATGGTGGGGGTAGTGGTATAGCCACGGCTCATCAAAATTCGGAATCGGTGTTTGCCGCAGTCATAGAGTATCCCTCACTTCGCAATCTGACGAAGAATATCGAAACAGTCCTTTCAACGACAACAGCTGAATCGTCTAGAAGACCCACAGAGCCTACAATGGGTCCTGTAATGTATCCACCAGGCACAAGGAGAGAGAATATTGAAGTACCACAAATCAAAGCAAGAATTGGAAATTTTAAAGGTGGATTTTCGAAACAACACAATGATAGGTTTGAATTACCCTCAGCCCATGCAAACCAAGGAGTAATGCTAATACTACCAGACGATACTGGGCAGTATAGTGATACAATTTCAAGATGGGAATCTATTACTCTAAATCTTGTGAACGAGAGAAATTGGGATGACAATAAGAGTAAGGTTATCTACATTGAAAACCTACTTGGAGATATTGTCAAAAAGACATGGATTCAATGGAGGATGGCGTATCCTCAGGAATATGAAGAGCTAGTAAATATTGCAGATGACCCTCAAAATGTCATCTCGCAAATCAGAAGAATGATCTTGTTGGAAGACCCTTACCAAGGTTCAACGATAGAATATGATCAAGCTTACAATGACATTGAAAGATTGTCATGTGACAACATGAAGGACTTGTTTAGCTACATGAATGACTACAAGTACCTTGCTGCTGAATCAGGCCGAATGTACATTTCGCCTGAACTTTCTGAGAAATTCTTCCGGAAGATGCCACCATTAATTGGTAAAGAAATTGAGAAGGCATATTTTGAGAAATACCCTGGAAGCACAGTTGGTGTGTTGCCAAGAATTAATTTTGCATATCAGTTTTTGGCAGAACAGTGCAAGAGGGCAGCTGTTCAGAGAAGTCTAAAGGACCTATCTTTCTGTAGCCAGATTCCAATCCCTGGTTACTATCAGAATAATAAGAAGTATGGCCTAAGAAAAGCCAAGACCTATCGTGGAAAACCGCATGAATCACATGTGCGTGTTTTTAAGAAAAAGTATGCGGATAAAGTCCGGAAATGCAAATGTTTTATTTGCGGGGATGAAGGTCACTTCGCAAGAGAATGCCGCAAGAAAGATGGTAACATTGTAAGGGCAGCAATAGTGAAAAATTTGGATCTAGATGATAAATGGGACATCATCTCGGTAGACCAAAATGAACCCGATAGCGATGCTATCTGCTCTCTCTAGGAAGGAGAAATCGGGAGCACAAACACGTTAATGGCTAACCTTAAGGATTTGCCATTTGAAGAAATCTACATGATGACTACCAGTGCACCTGAGTTAAACTGGAGGTCATACCCAAACCTTCCCGAACAATTTTTGTTGTGTAAACACGACTGAGAGGACAGCTCAACAGTACCACCAAACAAAGAAAAGTGTGTATGCTGTAAAGAAATCACGAACAGAAACATGAGGGCTAATTGCATGATTTGCCGAGAAACAGTATGCCCTATGTGTTCTAGATTTGTGTTTGGAAGAAAGATCCAGAAGAAGCCTCAGAATGTAAGAGCTTATGATGGAAAAGATGAGCTGATAAAAGAATTATTGGACTATACCCAGTATCTGCTCATGAAAAAACGAGAAATTAGAAGAACAATTGCAGACTCTACAACTGCAAGAAGATACAAAAAGCCTTGAAAATCACGATTTAAAAGGCAAGACAAAGGTTGTAGTTGAAGATAATGATGACGAGAAAGAAGAAGAAGTCTTCAACGAAATGATGCACCAGTTCAAAGGCATTAAGATCAAAGAACCAGAGATTGTAAACAAGATCTCTGATGAAGAAGCTGAAACTTTGGTACCTGATCCCAGAAGAGGCAGGAGGGTACTAAACAGACTATACAATATTGAGTTGCAAATGGAGATTCCAAGTGTGAAAAATTTTAAGGTGCAAGCAATATTGGATACAGGAGCAACAGTTTGCTGCATAAATCAGAAGATAGTGCCAGAAGAAGCACTCGAGCAAAGCGCATACCCTATACAAATTAACGGGGTCAACTCGCAGCAAATAGCAAATTTGAAGCTTAAAAATGGGCTGATGAGTATTGAGGAAAACAAATTCAGAATCTCATTTACGTATGCATTCCCTATGGGAGAGAAGGAAAACATCCAGATGTTACTGGGATGCAATTTCATAAGGGCCATGCAAGGTGGCTTGCGAATTGAAGGACAAATGGTTACATTTTATAAAAATGTAACCACAATCACTACAAGGGTAGATGCCGAAGTAGCTTCTAAAGCTGACCTAGAAGAACTTGAGCTTTCTGAGCTTGAGTACATTGAAGTAAGAGAAGCAGTGACGTATAATTGTGGTGAAGAGTCACGTGACTTTAAACGAAGATTCAACAAGCTACTTTCAAGATTGAAGTAACAAGGATTCATTGGTGATGATCCTTTGAAACATTGGGGAAGAAACCAAATCAAGTGTAAGCTTGAAATCATAAATCCGGATATCTTTATCCAGGATAAACCCCTGAAGCACATAACACCAGCAATGCGCGAGCAATTTAACATGCATATACAAGCATTGCTAAAAATTGGAGTGATCAGGCCAAGTTCAAGCAAACACAGAACTATGGCAATAATGGTGAACTCAGGAACAACCGTAGACCCGGTCACAAAGAAGGAGGTCAAAGGCAAGGAGCGCATGGTATTCAACTACAGGACGCTCAACGATAACACGCATAAAGACCAGTACAGTCTTCCAGGTATCAACACAATCCTGTAGAAAGTGGGAAATAGTAAAATATTTTCCAAATTTGATCTAAAGAGCGGCTTTCACCAAGTTGCTATGGATCCAGAGTCGATACAATGGACTGCATTTGTAGTCCCAGGCGGATTATACGAATGGTTGGTCATGCCTTTTGGATTGAAGAATGCGCCGGCAATTTTTCAGCGCAAAATGGATAATTGTTTTCGAGGCACAGAAGAATTTATAGCTGTCTACATAGACGATATACTGGTGTTCTCAAAGAATGAAGAACAACATGCTGAGCATATTTCAAAAATGCTTAGTATTTGTGAGAAAAATGGGCTTGTACTTTCGCCCACAAAAATGAAGATTGCGGTTAAGGAGATTGAATTCCTTGGAGCAGTAATAGGCAACAGAAAAATCAAGTTGCAACCGCATATCATTAAGAAGATTATAACCTTTGAAGACGAGAAAATGAAAGAGAAGGCAGGGTTACGATCATGGCTAGGCATACTAAACTATGCTAGAAACTACATTCCAAACCTTGGTACACTTTTGGGACCATTATACTCAAAGACCAGTCCTCATGGTGATAAACGCATGAAACCTTCAGATTACCAGTTGGTAAGAAAGGTAAAAGATTTGGTACAAAACCTACCAAACTTGGAATTACCACCTCCCAATTTTTATATTATAATTGAGACAGATGGTTGCATGGACGGTTGGGGCGGTGTGTGTAAGTGGAAGAAGGATAAAACTGACCCTAGAAGCACAGAAAGAGTATGTGCTTATGCAAGCGGGAAATTCCCGATCGTGAAGTCAACTATTGACGCAGAAATACACGCTTGCATGGAGACACTAAAAGCACTCAAAATTCACTATCTTGATCAGAAGGAGATAACCCTCCGAACAGACTGTCAGACTATTATTAGCTTTTACAATAAATCTACACAGAACAAACCGTCAAGAGTAAGATGGATTAGTTTTGTAGATTTCGTTATAGGGACGGGAGTCCAAATAAACTTTGAGCACATTGATGGCAAGCTCAATGTTTTGGCGGATTCATTGTCAAGATTGGCGGTTAACATGATGAGTGTTGAGCTAGATGAACAAGTCTCTAGCATTCTGGTACAACTAGAAAGTGCAATTAACGAAGTAATCGAAGCACCTCAGGAATCGGTTATTCGTGAACTAAGCAGTACCATTGAGAAAATTAATCTTCTCATAGGCCGGAAAACGACCTAGTAGTCATGAATTCTTATTGCGAAAGTGGTGGACCGCAGAAACAAATCATCACATTTATCTAATAAGTGTGTTTATCTTATTTTTAATTTTTGCAGAAATGAAAGGGCTAAGATTCATCATCAACAATGAACCACGAAAGGTTAAGGGAGCCTTTACTCAAGCAGAAGTATGAAAATCACTATGTGAGCAGGATTCACGAGTGGCACGCTATTCGCAGGATCAAAAAGAAGCGTGGGAATCGTTATATGGGCAGAACGCACAATTGGCACGATATTCGCAGGGCACCGAAAATGCCTTCACATGTTATCCGCGAACTATAGACGAAGATAATGCCATAACTGGCAGACTATCAGATTTATACAAGGAGCAAGCCGGTGCAACATGCATGCAAATAGCAATACTAATTGCTATGAAGTATTTACAGAAAGCAAGACTCCTATCAATAGCCACAAAAGATAACTGGGCAAACGACATGTTAGGAAGAGTGGATGCCAGCATTAAGGCACTTATTCAATGTCATGACACATTGTTGGAGAATTTTAGAGATACCCATTATTAAAATTAAGGACCAGCTTGGTGGGGTTCTCCGGATAACCACTAGCTTTTTAGAAAGTGTATACTTTTCTAGATGCCTCCTTAGTGTGCTGGAGCATCTACTTTTCTGAGTGGTCTTACTTTTCTTTCTTTATGGATGTTGTCTAGTGTGCCGACGCATCTTTTTCTTTGAGTGGAAGACAAGAGTAAGTGGAAACCTCTTTATTAGCATGACGATGGGGCTCAATGAGCACCCGATGCAATAATAGAGATTCTCTTCTCAAGTCTATATATTGTAACATCTTGTGGAAGTTGCAAGCACATCGGAAAATATCTGAAAGCTTACTTCTTCCAGTTAAATAAAAGTCTCAAGTTTCCAGTACATAATCTGTCCGAGAGCTTGAGCCGATCTAAATTCTGCGCTATTTCCTGTTGGTATCAGAACTTGAAGTTGTTCCTTTTGATTTCTGGTTAGTAATGGCTTTCTAAATTCTTTCATAATTTCTAGGGAAATAGGGATGGAACGGTCGTAATATTAAAATGATCAGTTGAGGGGAAGGATAAACTTAAACTGAAAAGATAGAAGTTTGGGAGACGTGTACTTAGTATAGGCGATAAAGAGAGAAAAGTACCCAAAGGAGGGGAATAGTACCATTACATTCGTAATATTAAGAAGGCACCCAAATGAATGACTAGAAAGTTTAAATCCGACGGTTAGAAAGAGTCTAAAGCCAAAAAGGCCTTGGCACCATGAAGCACGATAGCCTATCTCTATATATATATATACATATATATATACATATATATATATATACATATATGAGCATGGCTAAAATAATATACATAGTACACCACATAACGTACTATGGGGTCATTTGTATTTAATTTGGTCATTAAATTGATATTTAAGTTGCTCAATAAATTTTTCATATCAAAATCTTGTAGGAAATAAAATTTCGTGATTTTTAGAGCTTTCTTGCTATTTTTTAAAAACAGCCCAGAAATGGCACTTTTGTAGTATTAAATCTGGACTGTTTTTAAAAAATATTTAAAAAATAGCAAAAAGCTCTAAAAATCACAAATTTTTTTTTCCTACAATATTTTCATATGAAGAATTTATTGAGCAACTTAAATCTCAATTTATTGACCTATATCTATATGCATAGTACGAAATGGGGTGTACTATGCATATTATTTTAGCCATGCTCTACATATATATATACATATATATACATACATACATGCTTTTAGTAAAATATGTACCCTTATTCTGTATATTCGGTTTTATTTACTTACAAAGTTTGGTTCAAGAAAAGAAAACTTTATTTCTTTATAATACTATTTTACTTTTGGTATTTATTACCTAAATTATAGTTAAACATTTCTTTATCATAAGGTTTATAGAATATTTAAAGTTAAATAAAAATTTTAAAGTTGTTCACAACTTCACGGGTTTCACACACACCATGAGCAAAAATTACATGATGTATAGGGTATATTTAAGCCGACCCAAAGGCTGATAATTATCACGGAAAAAAGGTAAAAAAAAAAAAAAAAAGCTCAAGATCAACGATACTAGCAAATTTCCCTTTTCCGGTCTGTATGTGTGATAATTACAGTACTCTCTACAAACCATATCAGCCAATAAACAGTACCACAAAGGTACAATCTCCTATCTACAGCATATTGGTACTATCCAGACTAGATCATTGATAAGCTGGCAGCGCAGGTGTTAACCAATCAAAGATAGTCAGGTACCAGCATCAGCACTAGTGCAATCTCGAGCAATCAGAGTCATCCTCGCACCGCACTTTTTGCTATTAAATCAAGGTCTTAAGAGAACTTCGGTGCATATGGGCCTGGAGGTTCAGAGTGAACACTGGGCTTGAGCCGTTGGAACCAGTTCTTCAACAATTTTTTGTGGTCCTGACAGGATGAGTTCTGAAGCCCATCAAGGGATCCGTCTCGTTCCAGAGCCGAATCAAATTGTTCTAAAAGCTTCACAATCTGCCAGAACTCGGGCCTCTTTTCGGGCACATTGGACCAGCATTGCTCTATTAAGACCCGCAATGGAGGTGCACAGTTTGCTGGAATTGGTGGTCTCAAATCCTAAAAGAAACATATAGACATCAGAAAAAAATAAACTAATGCATTGTCCATTTTTTTTTTATAAGAATAGACTCTCTCTATCTTAAACAAAAGGGAATGGAGTAAACACAAGTTGGGACAGATAAACTGATATTATGAGAGCTTGATTGCTTAGGATTAGATCAATTCTATTAGGTTACAGAGAGGGGCAGATTACGTAGAACATGTATCAGTTGCAACATATCTGGACTAATTGCACTAGTGAGGCTGATACTGGGGTAGAAGAAGGGATCATGTGGTTTTACTTAAAATTAGGGTTCAATTTCACAAGTATAAACCAATATCACACCAGTTTGGTACAGCACTATCCGATGCAGTTACACCACAGTACATACCTTGTCAAGGACTGCAAAAGCTGCCTGGACAGGCGTCATATCATCATAAGGTGTCCTCCCAGTAACCATCTCCCACAAGAGCAACCCAAAACTGTAAACATCGACCTTGAACCCATACTTCTTGTGGCGAATCATCTCAGGTGCCATCCACCGGTATGTCCCAGGATCCTCCTCCAGCACATCACAGTACGCTACCTCGCATGAAATTCCGAAATCGACTATTTTCACGCAATAATTTTCATCAAACAAAATGTTTTCAGGCTTCAAATCCCGGTGTATGACACCTTGAGAGTGGATGTACTCCATCGCACGTGCAACTTGCAGGGCGATCGGCATTACCTTTTTTAATGGCAGAGATCTGTTCTCGAGTTTGTGGAGGAATGATCTCAATGAACCACCTGAGAGGTACTCTGTAATGATGCAATACACAGGGGGTTTTTTCCATGCACCCACGAGCTGTTGATGACATTAGAAAAATTAGAACTAGATTTGGTATGATAATTTCAGCATAATGTTTTTCTATTGGAGAGAGGACAAATTAAAAATAACAGCAACTCTGGTGCTGCTACAGTACTGGCATTTGACACCTCGTTCGTACTCATGAATATATTTAATATTTTGAACCATTTTGTCATCATAATATTAATTCTGAAGCAGTGGGGAATTTCAAGACTGATAGTATTGCTACAGTATTATAGGCACTGCTAAAGTACTGGTACGGTAACTGGGCTTTTACTAAAGCTTGTATACTAGCAATTTTTACATTTAGTCATGGTGTGGAATGACGCAGAGAAAGGAATACATGTAAAAAGGTCAATCATCAAAATCTGGTATAGCATAAAAAAGATGTGCCTATAATACAGAAGGAATTTAAATCAGAAAGAAAGGAAAAGTCAAGGCAAGGCATTCAATAGCAAGGAGGCATGACAGTCAAAGAAAGGTAACATTGTACCAAAAGAAGGTACTAACATGTTATGTAAAAATTCAAAGTGCCTTAAGATTTCAAGCCTCAAGGTGGCAGCATTTACCATTGGTTGCCTAGATTTTTTACTTCAATAAATTGAATTAACCACTCCCTTAACTGAAAGTCAATTTCCTATGTTACCACAGCTTGAAGTAAAAGGTACCTTAATGACATTTGGGTGGTACAGATGGGACAAATTGGTGACCTCTCTCATAAACTGTTTCTCAATCCTAGCAGCCATATCTTCGTTTTCTTCCTCGTTTGGTCGCCGGATTATCTTGACAGCCACCGGTTTGTCCTGGTAAATGCCATGATACAATTTACTGTAAAGCCCTGAGGCAAACCTGTGGCCCACATACAGTCGTGACATATCCACTGTCCATTTCTCCAACATCATCTCCAGTGCAGCCACTCTACCAGAGTCTCGCTTTGCTTTGTTCATTGGTGTTTTCCTACTAGGAGGTGGGGTTGAAAATCTCTTGCTCGAACTTCTTGCTTCTCGAAATAAATCTGAAACCATTGATGTTGGAAGTGGAGAAATTGACCTGCGCATAGGCTTTAATTTGGATGAGCTCGGCACAGATTTGGGGCATTTCATATCAAGGGAACTGTAACTGGAACTGGAACTCAAACTAGAACTGGCTCTTTGTGAATTTGAATTGGAATTTGGATTTCGGTTCTGATTGGACGAGAAATGTGCTGATTTGGAACCTCTCGGGTCAGTTACTTTTCTCGAATTGGGTGTTTCTAAACTAAATCTCTTCACCCTCCAAACCAAACCTGAATCGCTTACAGAAGTTTGCTTGAAGTAGGCCATTGGATTCTTCAATGCCAAGTCAGCTGGATTTGACACCATCATTTTGGGTTGGGAGGGAATTGGAATTGGAGTTGGAATTAGAGGCATGGATGAGTTTGAAAGAGAGCTCCTTTGCCTCGATTGTGCATCTTCATTTGACTTCTGAAACTTGGATCTTGAATTAGGATCAGAGGAAGCTTCATATTGAATTGCCGGTTCTCGGCCTGAGCTTGACCGGACGAGTGAATGAGAGAATTTTGCTCTTGCAATCCATGACGAAGCAGAGCTTTCTCCTTCCATCTCACTCCAAATTCACGCAATTCCTGAGAGATTGAAACGATACTTCAATTGTACTCGAATAACCTAATAAAGCCTGAGAGGAGATAAGAAGATAAGTTGGTATTGAGTTAATGGCTTATGAGGTGAATTAATACGACATAGACTATCCAATTCAGAATATCTCCCAGTTGCTAATCCTGATCAGAAACTAGATATCATACACTGCACACTTCACAAAATTCGGAGAGATACTTCAAGTTGAGAACTTTTTGGCAACTAGAAGCAAAGAAAATCGAAATTCAATGCACAGAATCTTTTCCTTACCAAAGAAAGTTCGCGCCTACTATAATCATGAAATCACGTGTTTCGTACCAAAGAGTCCGAAGGGAATGAATCGATAGAAAAGTCTCAAAAGATACGAATACCAAAAACAATCCAAATTGAATTAAATTCAGAGAGAGAGAGAGAGGGAGTTGCACGAAAGCGCACCTTCAACAAATAACGCAAAAAGAAGAAACGAACAGAAAAAGGGTGAAAAAAATGGAGATCGAAAAAGGTATGGGAGAGAGACGCCTGACATTCATGAAGGAAATGAAATTAGTTCAGGCGGTGCACAAGGAAATGCAACTCAAGTAAAGAGGAAATTCGTATCAGGGCTTACCAGTGAGAATTTTCATAGAGGAACTTGGAGTTGAACAAGCACCAAATCCTCTAATTTTTCAGAGAAGAGAAGCAGGTTGAGTTCAGGAATAGAAATCGAATTGAGAGGAGGGAGGGACGATAACCTCCATTTGTAGTGTTTTCCTCTTTAGACCTTTCTTTTATTGTTATTTACTTTAGTACTTAGCTATGTAACGACCGCTCAAGTAATTTTTTTAATAAGAAAAAAGAGACGCCCGGCCTGACATATATCTTAGATACTCTGGAGTCGTTTTGAACCGTTCGATCTTAATCAATAATGTAAATTTTGATATCTAATGATCAAAAGTGATTCAAAGTACTTTGCGTATCTATTTAAAGTACCCAAATTTTTCTCTTAGTTTAGTGTTCAAGTTCAATAAATAATGCATTTGATGAGATGGCTTGATTGCATATTCTATGGGTCAATAATTGAGGGAGACGATTACAGAAAGAGAACTTTTTTCGAATGTCCTTGGAATCTTCCGAATTATTTCATTTTATGGATATTGTTCTTTACTCTAAAAATAAGATGACAAGTTTAGCACCAACAAAATAAGTTGTTAGTTGGAGGATGATCTAAGTTTCATTTTAATTCTTACAATTTGTTTACTACAACCATTTGTTTACGTATCTCTCAAGTAAAAATTTATACAAATGAGAGTCTTTTTTTCTGAAGGAGATATATACGAAATATATACCAAAAATTCAAAGAAAATAGATCCCATTTTACATACTATAATATCAATGAAATCAATGAATTAATTGTTCTACAAATATTAATTAGCTCAAAAGAAAATAATTATCCTAAAAGTTTAAAGTTTTATAAAATTTATATAGTATTTTCTATTGTCAGAAGATTGTTCTACTTTTAATGCATTTTCAGGATTGAACACAAGAATATTTGCTGATGATAAAATTTTTACATTACAGGAGATATATCAAAGCTACATTCAATATATTATTTTTTATATAAAAGTCAATTCGTGACTACAACACGAAATTTACATGGGAAGATGATAAAATAAAATAAAATAAAAGATAGATATTATATATTACATTATAATGCAGTCGCTAACCCAAGCCCATTTTTTATTAAGTGATAATTGTAGAATGTCTAGTTCTCTGTTTCATTAGAATTTTATTAGAATGGTGCTTGTATGAAATATAAAATTACAAGTTTGGATCATTTTGGATTATAATAAAGTATAAGTTGCACACTCGAATAATTATCATGTGTTGAAAAAGGGCATTTATATAAGGTTACTTATAAAAAGGATGCATAATGAAAAAAGCAAAATTATGGTGCTTACGCATGCACAGTGATTGCGTATTTGGACTCTTCGATGCGCATCGAGATTCATGAAATTTTGTGCGCATCGAATCTCAATGCAAATCGGAGGATCCAAATGCGCAAACACCGTAACTTCACCCATGAAAAAATGATACTAATTGATTATTTAAATGACAGTTGCAAAAGGCGTCTCAGTCATCAGTCATCGCTAGAAAAAGTATCTTAATATGTCAATAGAAGAACATATAAAATCATTTTTACGTAACAGGTAAAATTATAAATTTGGAAAAAAAAATTACCTTAAAATTACATTTACAATCAAATGGATAATAATAATAATAATAATAATAATAATAATAATAAAAGCATAAGCCGGTTATTAGTTGGTTATTTCTATCTATAGAATAAAAACATCCAAGGTGGGCAAACAAAGGAATTATTTAATTTTGGAATTATGCTTTTTTCTAAACATAAAATGCTTCTGAAATCTGAAAACTTGCATGGTTCTTTCTACAAAACTTTGTTAAAAATAAAACAAGTGCAAGCAATAGGGAACCGACGACAAGTACAAAGGAGAGAATCCAAAAATGCAAAGTGGCGTGAGGTGCCAAGTCCTTTCGCTAGGGGCATTTTCGGAAAAACGATCGGATAACGGTCGGTGACCGTTTGCGTTTTGATTTATTTCTACAAGTCATATATGACAAAATAGATGCGTGCACCTGGTGCATCATCTTCGCGGTTTACACTGACTTGTGGGTCCCGTATTCATACAGGATATAAAGAAAGTGTTGCGTCCAGGATTTCAATGGAAAGGGCAAAACAAACAAAAAAGGACAAAGCCGTGTCGAGATAACTACGTGAAAAGCCCGGTCTACAGAAATTAACAGAAAAAAGGACAAATAATTGCGTGCACCTGGAATACAGAAAAGCTGGAAGAGGTTGGTATGTGCTTTTAGTGCTTATTACACGCCTGAATTAGAAGAGGTCGATTTCTGTGGGGCCCACATTTAGTGGGTAATAAAGATGCTCCGTGTGCTTCCACTAGATGATGTCTCCGCTCGTGGACCCGTGGTGTCGCCATGCGCTTACGCTGGTCAGCCGGTCAGGTATGTTCGGTTCACATTCTTAACCAAATTCGTGTAAACTGTAAAGCAACTCTCATGGAGTCATGGTGTACGTGGTGTTGTGTGATGTGGCGTGTACCAGTTCTTCCAGCGACCGACCACGAAAAACCGACAGGGAGAATGAAAAGTACGGACATGGTCTTGGTCCATAGGAATATATTCGATGGCGTCAGTCTCAGCACTGTGCAACTCTGGTCTTTTCCTGGACAAAGGCCAGAAAAACAGAATCAGCAAATGCATGCGTATCCATTTTGAATTTGATCTCCATGGGTCTCTTTGGCGCCGCGTCCATTTCGAAATAGAGCTCTATTCCGACATGAGAGCATGTCTAACGTGTTTTCGAAAAATTAGAATAGTGATAAAATAGGCTATTTCGGTATACCACCATATAGATGAAATAGCGGAATACACTGTTCCGTATGACTAACTAATCAAATTTGCAATGTAATTATCAATTTAATATATAATATATACTTTATTATTAATGTTAATATTATTATATTATCTTTATTACGAAATAATAATAATAATTACTATTAATTATAATTATTATTTTAATATTTTAAATAATGCGTATTATGATAATTTTAGATTATTGTTATTATTATTAATATAATTATTATTATTATTTGATTATGTTGTATTAGAGTTGTAAAATTACTCGTCCGGATCTATCCGTCCGTGGATCCGACCCGTGGAATCGTGCAGAAATTCAAAAAAATTCAAAAAATAAAAAATTCGAAAAAAAATATATTAAAATAATGTGAAGAATTTTTTTTAATTCAAAAATTTGAAAAAAATTCAAAAAAAATCGAAAAAATGGACGGATCCTAATCTAACTCGTGCCCGACCCGCCCGGGTTTATCACGGGTCGTGTTGGGGGTTTTGGGTTCGAACTCGTGGAGACCTGCCCCGTTGTACTCGTGGATCCGTGGATTCGGGCGGGTCGGATCCACGGGTACTCAACCCGGCCCGTATGTAGAACACTATGTTGTATTATATTTGTAATTAATAATAGTATATTATATATAATATAAATATTATTATATTATCTATATTATTAAAATAATATTAATAATTACTATTAATTATTATTATTTTAAAATAATGCAAATTATTATAATTTTTATATGATTGTTATTATTATCATTATTATTTGATTATGTTGTATTATATTTGTAATTAACAATATTTTAGTATATATAATATAATTATTATTAATATTATTATATTATCCTTATTATTAAATAATATTAATAATTACTATTAATTATTACTATTATTATTATTTTAAAATAATGCATATTATATACTTTTTATATTATTGTTATTATTATTACTATAATTAACATTATTATTTGATTATGTTGTATTATATTTAATAATTAATAATATTTTAATGTACTATTTACTTAATTAGTATTATTATATTATATTGTATCTTTATTTTATTAGTATTTTATTATTTTAAATAATAAATTATAATTTTTTATATTATAATTATTACTATCATGTTATTAGTTATTAGTTATTGTAGGTATTATTATTATTATCGTGAATTTTATTGTTTTTATTTATTTTGAAAAATAATGCATATTATAATTAATTTATTATATTATTTACTTTATTATTGTTATCATTACTGTAGATTATATCATAATCATTATTATTATCATAACTATCAATATTTTTACTATTTCAATTGACACTTGCCAAACGACAATTTTTCTCTTCAGAATAGTCAATAATACCACTCTTCCAAAATCACACTATTCTATTTTTACTATTCTAATTCTACTATTCTGACGCTATTCTTTGATTTGCTAAACGGACCCTATATGACTATATCACAGTTACATTAAGTGACTTAAATTGTTAAATTTCATCAATATATGAAAATTTCGTTTGTGATCTAATTTTATAACATTTAGAAATATTTTGCTATTTCTAAGGTAAGTGTAAAATCATAAGTAGTGGATGGTACATAAATCAAGGTTAGCAAATTTTGCACACTTTAAAAAATAGCAAATTCAAAAAAAAATGTAAAATTCAATCATCAATTCGGTCACCAACTAGATTTCGATATAGAGATCAAGTTCAACGATTTGAATAGATCATTTGAACTTCAGTATTAGAGATATGCATGCAAAGTATCAAGTGAGATACTCTTTCCAAAGCATTTTAGTCCAACTCCTCTAATTAATTAGTGAAAATTCAAAATAGTGTGTTGGAAGCTCATTAAATCATTGTCTAATTAGTTAGAATCAGGATTTTAAATAACAGCGATATAGCAAATATAGTGAAAATAATTAACATACTCGTAAGATATTTCTCAAACACCATAGATATAGCGAATATAGCGGATATAGCGGGGACATAATGGATATAGCGGCGACATAATGGATATAGCGGTTAAAATTTTGACAAATGTTAATTGTTTTGACTTTTGAAATAAACATGTTTTTTTGTCAATTTCTAATGGCGTATATTGTGCTCTTACGCATTAGCACATTGATATTTGATAGTTATTCGATATCGTGGTTTATCAATCGTTATATCGTCACTATATTGCCTCTATAACTAAACGCTAAACGCTAAACGACTCTCGCACTGCTAGGGACCACTATCCTCTATTTAAAATCTTGGTTAGAATATAACATAATTGGTCAGATCATCGCTAGTAGTCAAAAGTTTGTTGAAATCAGGGGCCTTAATTTAAGCAATTCTAGAAATACCGGGGTCAATTTGTAAATTTTGTAATTTCAAGCAATTCAAGTACAAGCAAATTCTAAACTAAATTTAGTAAATGAAATAAAGATATGGAGATTAGAAAGTTCAAAAAAAGCAATCCACAAAGACCCAATGATTTTAACAGAGTTCGGATATTGACGCTCCTACTTTCCGAGACTTTCGATCCCTGACGCGGTAACAAGGTTGAGCCGATTCACAAAACACAAGTGAATTTACAACTTCAGAATTGGTCTCTCTTACACACACTGATGGAGCACCAACCTAATTTACATAATGTCGAACCTGATCTTGCTTATACATACTGATGGAGCACAAACCAATGGAAACACAAAGTTACACATTTTGAAAACAAATAGAGAATAAAGACAATAACTCTCAAACAATCTCTCTCACTAATTTAGCTTAATTTAGAATAAATGAGCTTGAGATTTTGAGCAATGGATTTGGCTAAGTTTTTCTCTAGAGAGATATTGGTGGCTACTCTAAAATGATTTTGAATGTGAGAGTACGATTTAGGAAGAAGGGTTGAGAGCATCTCCTTTTATAGAGCTGAAAAAAGCTGGAGCAAAAACTTCAGTTGTTACGAATTGTTATGACAGTTAACAAATCATAATAACGGTTGGCACTACAGTCCAAGCAATTCAGTGTTGGAATTGAAAATTTTCTAAAAGAATTCCTTAGTCGTTACATAACGCTTTAAATCGTTACATAACGATTTAGCCTGGAAACGGTAAAAAAATGTTACCGTTGGAATTGGAATTTTCTAAAAGAAAATCTAAATCATTTCATAACGGTTGGCTCGGGTATGGGATTTTCTGACCTATTTTCTGGTTGTTTTGTTCAAATCGTTATACATCGGTTCAAACGTTACCCAACAGTTCTCACTGATTTAGGTTGTAGTTTGGTTTTTTATAAATTCTTTGCTCTATCTACTCATGCTCAAATATTCTAAATTTAACAAGTATAGAAAGAATTTAACTAAAACATGTCTTGATGTTTTTTTTTTTTTGAATCTTTTGCTCATTTCTCTTTTGCATCTTTGGTTTTGTAATTAATTTTTTGCATTATAAAATTCAAATTTGTTTTGCAAATCGACAAATACAAATAAATTGTTTGATACAACCAAAATTTCATAACCCAATTATTATGCAAAATTGAAGAAATAATCATTGTCTTAATTAGTCAAAAGAGTATTTTGGAAGTTCATGAGACCATTGTTTAACCCGTTAGAATACAACATAATTGACCATATCATCGTTATAAGTTGTAAAAAAAATCAGACCATAATAAAAAAAATTCCCAAAAAATATGCAAAATAAAAATCAATGGTCATTGTCTTATCAAAAGTTTCCAGACCATAATAAATTTCTGCCAAAATTTATAAATTTTATAAAAATAAAAGACTTGGTAATTTTCTTAATTGGTCAAAAACTAGTATTTTGGAAGTTCATGAGACCACTGTGGAACTACAGATTATCGCCGTATGTTGTAAAAAGTTTCAAAATCATAAAAAAAAGTGCCTAAAATTACGCAAAATAGATATAAATGGTCATTGTCTTAATTAGTCAAAATAGTATTTTGATCAGTCAAGCTTTTTGAGCAGCAGAAAGCAACATTACTATCTAAGAAAAAACAATAAATAATTACTTTCGGCGAAACAATCAGTTAATCATATTCATGCTTGCTTTATATATCATGCTTTCTGCATATATATATATATATATATATATAATTGCATTATTGGAGCAGAGCACCAATGAGTTAATCACTATTCACTCGTGTGTTTGTTTTGTTGGCCAATCTCTGTCAACGTGCACGTTGGTGTACTAGATAGATATTAAGATAGATATTAATATTGATACTGACTGTTGATATCAATATCGATTTTATTATACATATTTAGTTGAATTATTATGTGCATTATTTGAATAATTGTACATGCTATTTGAGTTATTTTACCCATTATTTTGTTAACACGCATATATAATAATTTTTTCATTACAAAATAACATTGACTCTTTTACTCGCTTCTGTATTGAATTTGAAGTATTGATGACTTATAATAGTTAAAGCAATTAATGCATTGAGGTATAGAGAATTTTGTTTATTTGCATTGCGACTTGTTCATTTTCAATTTTTCACACATCTCAGAGAATAGATCACAGTCTGAATCCTCCTGCATCTCATCATCAGAAATCACTTGTTATTCATTTCATGTAACTTCTCGAGAGCTATTAATGCCTTCCCCTTGATTGCATTTCAGATGCATTTAATAAGGTAATTGATGACCATAATTCATTAACTGATGTTACATTAAGTTTTCCCCCTTTGGGTGATTATTTTGTATTTTGGGCCAAAATTCTTTACTAATTGAGCACTGCAAGAATAGATGTTGTATACATTCACTATTACCACCACATAATGGGCAATTATCATCTACAAAAATGCCTCTTTTTAATAAATTGTCCCTAGTTGTATTCTATTGTTCAATAGATGTTGTATACATTTACTGTAAGAATTTATATTGTTATTTTAACATAATTTGTATTTAATAATATCGTTTATTTATTTTTATTACTATTATTAACATTAACAGTAAACTATATTTTATTTAATTTCTTTCATATTATTTATTTTATTGTTTCTTCTATATTTTATTTTATTTTGTATCATTATTATTTTTATTAAATGTTTTATTAAGTTTAATAAATTTAAGCATGTTTTTTTCCGATAGAATCTTAGAGGAGCAACTATTACTTGCGTCCTTATGTGTGGGCCCCACAACTGCTAAATCTCATGCATACTTAATTTTGTTTCACGATACTATCTACTAATTATGAATCCTATGCGCATATTCAACTAATGTATCTTCTAATATCATCAATTTATTACTCAATTTATTATAGTTTAAATGAACTATAATCAAGTATTGCATATGAAAACAATGAAAAATTGAAAACCATCAATTTTGATCCGATTGTTGTTTTTCGAACGAGTGGAAGAGAATCAAATGATCGACCTCTCATGAATCTCTTTGTAAAGCATACAAGTTCTGAGCAGCAAGGACCCACACGAATAAAGCATGAAATGATCTACACCATTGATTCAAATTAAACGGTGAAGATTGAAGAAAAGCATGATCCTGCTTTCTTGTAAGAACTAAGAAACGTGAATCCGCACTCACCATTCGACGCGTTACATTTATTTATGCACGTTTTAGTTCGTCTGAAAATGCACACGGTCTGGAAATTCATTTATCACATTTGGTTTAATGCTCAATTTTTCATTGAACGAATTAATGGTTATACTTGATTGAAAGTACAGGCCAAACGCATTGGATTTTTATATGATGATGATGATAATAATAATAAAAGGAGTAATGGAAATTTGATGTTTCATGAAAGAGCCTAGACAATGGTACCGTTATGTTTTAAATTGACAGGAACAGGTCACCAGATTACAAGGATATAAGCCTTGGTACCAATGTTTCGAGTCTACTACCTAGTACCTACCTTCATTATTTTATTATATTATTTTTCTTTTCAGAAATTTGTTCAAATTGTGATGACAAAACCTAACCTACAGAAAAGAATTTAAAAAAAAAGTTGAGTAAGTATAAGTTGCTCCAAATATCATATGCTGATTGAATTATCATAGTCGGATATACTCATATACTAGCTAGTGTTTTCCCTTGGGTTTGTGTTACTGTGTACGAACTAGGAAGCACTAATTTTTAATTTTCTTTTTCTTTTAGTTTTTGTATAAATATATTTGTGGTGCTTAAGCAAAGCAGGCATTAATACTTCTCAGTTCTTACTTGGCACAACTGCACAACCGACAAAGAAATCAATTTCAAGTTTCAACTAAAAAGAAAGGCAGGATTTCTCTAAAACTTCAATATTATATATTTAGTTACTGAAATTTCATAATTACATATTTATCCACTTAAAACACAAAACGTTTCATATAAAGCCCTCTAAAATTTCAATATTACATATTTAGCCACTAAAATCTCATAATTACATATTTATCCATTTAAAACACAAAACATTTCATACAAAAGCTTCTAAAAGTTCAATATTACATATTTATCCACTCAAATTTCATAATTACATATTTATTCAAGTAAAACACAAAATATTTTATTATTGTCCAACATAACTGCAAATTAGTAAATTTAATGTAAATTAACAATTAAATGGTAATTACC
Organism: Eleocharis quinqueflora; assembly: GCA_964058865.1. Taxonomy (NCBI): domain Eukaryota; kingdom Viridiplantae; phylum Streptophyta; class Magnoliopsida; order Poales; family Cyperaceae; genus Eleocharis; species Eleocharis quinqueflora. The sequence continues at coordinate 31,932 of CAXKVX010000175.1, read as the reverse complement.
ACTCTAAAACACTAAATGAGGTAGGAAATTGAAAACGAGTCGGACCAGGTCGGATCGGGTCAAACTCGCCCGAGTCAACGGGTTGGCCGAGCCACGAGTTTGTCGTACCAGATTTGAGAAGAAGGATATAATCGTTAGCTTCTTTATTTCACACCGCTTCTCATCTCCTCAATTTAGGTACTTGACAAAATTCGTATGTGTTTGATCCGACCCGAAAACTCCGAGATCGTGATCTGGCCCGACCCGATCCGAGGCAAACTCGTCCAAAAAACTCGAGAGTTGAAGACAGGTAGCGACCATCCTTTTTGGAAAACACCTGTGTTAAAACTCGTGCAGACACTCTAAAACACTAATAGAGGTAGGGAATTGAAAACAGGTCGGGCTGTGTCGGGCCTAACTCGCCCGGGTCGACGAGTTTGTCGGTCCGACGGGTTTGCTGGGTCGACCTGACAAACTCATAACCCGACCAACCCATTGACCCGGACAAATTTGATATGACCCGTACTGGCCCGACTTATTTTCAATTTCCTCTATTTTAGTATTTTAGAGTGATAATTACCATTTAATTATTAATTTACATTAAATTTATTAATTTGCAGTTATGTTGGACAATAATAAAACATTTTGTGTTTTACTTGAATAAATTTGTAATTATGAGATTTAAGTGACTAAATATGTAATATTGAAGTTTTAGAGGTCTTTATATGAAACGTTTTGTGTTTTAAATGGATAAATATATAATTATGAGATTTTAGTGGCTAAATATATAATATTAAAGTTTCATAAACCTTTATACGAAATTCTGGCAAAAAGAAAAATCTGGTCCGACAGGTCAAAGTAGCTACCAATCAAGAACAAATAATAAATTAAATAAAAACTTGGTCAAAAGTTTTGAAGTCAGAAATTGAGGTGACGTAAGCTCCAGAATGGATGTACCAACTTAGTGTTGTTGAATTATTTATCAATAAATTTAACAATATTTTAAATTAATTGAATAAAATATAATATAATATAATTCAGGTTATAATAAAGCTCATGTACGCAGAAAATTAATAATTTAGTTTAAAAGATTTTAAATGCGATCAATATAACGCACGGTTAAATCTTAGTTTGTGCGTTTTAAGAAAATTCATGAATATATAACAGTAAAGCTTGATTAAAACATAAGTATTAAAGTGAGTGATTTTAATAAACTTTGTATCAAATTTATTTATGGACAGAATTTTGAATTACTCATTTATAGTTACTGAATTTTAACATAACTTGAAAATAATACGTCAAAGTTTGAATGGAATCATTTTTAGTCGCATTAACATTTGCTGAGTTTTTTTTTATAAAAATATAACATTTTATTTTTACGCGAAGAATTGAACGATAAAGATAGACTAGAGTTCGATTCTGAGCCCAAGACAAATTGGGCCGGGCTTTTATTGAGGCCGCGTTGTTCTCACTTTTGCAGAATTGCACCGAAGCTGATTACCAAGTACCATTGTGCTTGTACCAACCGAAAGACAACTTAAATGTGTAAAATTTTAACGCAAAAATTTGAGTACTTCACTAACTAACTGAACATACATGCGTGTTTCAATTAGTACTAATTGATAAAATATGCAAGTTTTTGTCAAATTTTAATTATTCACCCAAAAGTAAATTGCATTTGTTTTGTTACGCATAAAAGAGCTGATTGTTAATTCGTGCAATTTAATAAATTATTCACTCTATTGACCTGATGGGTGAATCAATGGATTGAGTAAACGTTATCATTGATTTTTTAAACTGATGGCAGGTTAACTTGGACTAGATCTGCTCGATGGTCTGGTCAAATCTAATACAATTTTGTTTTTTTATGTGTTATTACTTATTAGGGTCTAGGCCTCTAGGGAGAGGTCGAAATCAGAATTAAAACATCTAATTTGGAATTAGCCTTATACGATCTGACATGTTAACTTAATTGAGTCAGATAACCTGACCATAACCTGTCAATTGGATAACAATCGTTATTTGCTTGCTTTCAACTTTCAAGGGGATCAAACCTGATCAAAGAAACAGCATTTGCTTTTATTAAACACCACCCAAACACACACACACACACACACTTGACAAATGATGGGTTTCTTGTAAAGCTTTCAAAAGCATAGTGTTTAATCAGTGAGTTTACATCATTTGTTTCCATGCATGTTATCAAATGAAAATCACGCATGAAACAGTTAATAAGAACATTTTTTTAATTAAATTTGAACACTTAACTTATTTTATTTAATCTGTACATCTGTTTTATTTAGCATGCTTGAAACACACACACATCTATTTTATTTAGTCTGTACATCTGTTTTATGAAACAACGCGCATCGAAATTAAATTCTGGAACCAGCCCAAATAAGCAAGATTTTACAATTTAGAATTCTCAATCATTCTTTCATTCATGCTGATGCAATGCAATGACCATTTTATGTGTTATTTAGAGACATCCATCGCAGGTTGGAAAGACATATATGCTCTTGGAACAATTGTCGAAAAGGAGTTCACACCTTCATTTTGAAGAAAAAAAATTGTCGAAAAAGAGTTTACACGTTAATGTATTAAATTTTTTCTTAAAGGTAAATTTGATCAAAATAAATGTTTACATTTTACGCATTATACAAAAAAGGTAAATTTTAAAAGTTTTTTTCTTTTGAAACAGACTGTGTCTCAATTTCTGTCAGGCAATTCACATAGATTGAAGATGAAGTCAAATTTAATATGCACATTTTTTCGACTGCAAATCAGACTCGACAAGATGAAAATAGACTCGGATATTTACAACTCAATTACTTGCAATGATAAAAAAAAGTTGATTACAGTCTCGACGAGCACAACTGAAGTTGTTACAAAAACTTATCTAAATACAATCCAACTCATAAATTAAAGCATATTTAATTTATGTAAGTTTAATTTATGAGTTTGGTTGTATTTGGGTAAGTTTTTGTAACAATTTCAGCTGTGGTCGTCGATATCGTAATGAAGTTTTTTTTTTTGTCGCAAGTCATTGAGTTGTAGATATCCGAGTCTACTTCAGCTGCATCGAGTCTGATTTGCAATCGGAGGAATGTGCATATTAAATTTGACTCCATCTTCAATCTATGTCTTAATTAGTAATTTTTATCACGAGTTTGCGTTAGAATCAATTTTGAGTTGCTCGTTTCTCCAATCGCAAATCAGACTCGACGCGGTGGAAGTAGATTCAGATCTCTACAGCTCGATGACTTGCGACGATGAAAAGATCTTAATTACGGTCCCGACGAGCGTAGCTGAAGTTTGTAGAAAAAAATACTAATCATACTTGTTGACTCAAACAATTTCTTAAGTTTGTTAATTTGCAAAACGACAATTTAACTCATCAATATTTGACCGTTTGATGCAGGTGATTAAAGCAAGATAAATTGAGCAAGGAGATTAAACCAAGAAAGATTAAGGGCTAAAGAAATCAAGACTTCATAGGATTGAATAGGTTTAAATCTCTAGAACCTTGGCTATTTAAAATTGGAAGCAAATTAGCAAATATCAGAACAAAATACACCATAACGTTATAACGCCATCTTTGGCGTTATAACGCCAGAGTGCTGAATTCCTGCGAAATGGCTAAGTGCAAAGGAAATTGTACTTAGCATTATAACGCCACATCTAGCGTTATAACGCTAGAAATCTGAGATTTTTAAATGCATTTTTAAAATAGGTAAAGACTGAAATAAAATCCAAAACATCAAGAATATTTCTTAAATACCATTTAAGTTTATGAATATAAACTTTATTCATCAAAAACTTTGTTTGAATTAGTAGCAAAATATTGATCTCAAATTCCACTGGCATTATAACGCTAGTGTCAAGGACTTGGCCAAATTTGGCTAAGTCCTGAACACCAACATTATAACGCCAGAGTACTCCTGATTTTGAAATTTAATTTTATAATAGCAAATGATCAAATAAAAATTCAAATGTTCAAGAATATACCTTATATATTGTTAAAGATTATCAAAGTGCATTTAATTTACTCAAAAACATTGTTTGAATTAGTAGCATGTTTTTCAACCAGAAATTCCAGTGACATGGCGTTATAACGCCAACCTTGGCGTTATAATGTCAAGCTGTCAAGATTGCCAAAATTTTCTAAGTACTGAAACTTTCTGGTCTGGCGTTATAACGCCACATTTGGCGTTATAACGTCAAGCTGTCCGCATTGCCAAAATTTTCTAAGTACTGAAACTTTCTGGTCTTGCGTTATAACGCCACATTTGGCGTTATAACGCTAGTTTAAAATTCAAACGTTACAAAATTTTGTCCTGACTTGGGATGGCGTTATAACGCTATGTTTTCCACATAGCCTAACATTATAACGCTAAATTAAATTCTCACAAAAATCCAAATCCAACGTCACAAAATTTTGTCCTGACTCATGATAGTGTTATAACCCTATGGTTTTTACAGTACATGTCGTTATAACGCTATGTTCCGAAAACCTAATTTTGAACATAAATCAAAAGGTATAAAAGAGGGCCATCCCTTCTTCCTCAATGCATCTGAAAACCATTAAGCAAAATACCTTTCTCAGCAGCCATTAACAAGCACTCTTGAGCTATTACCAATATAGCCAAATCTATTACTAAAGCTTCCCAATTTTAATTAGCCAAATTGTTCTATTGCTTATTGAGAGATTAGTTGTGCTATTAGTTTAGTGAATCATCATCTAATTTCTCTTGTTTCCATTATGAATCGTTTGATTAAACCTAGGGTCCAATTACTCTACTGGTGTGTGTAAAGAGAGTTGGATTTCTCCTTGGTATTGCAACTTTATTTATTGGAGCGGATTAGACTTTTTACCGTAAGAAGCGGGGGCGCCGGGGACCCGGAGACGTAGGCAAGGCGCCAAGGCCGTTAGTGCAAGCCGAACTCCGTCAACACGCGATTGAGCCATCTCCTTACTCTTACTCTCTTTTAACTTACTAATTTCTAATTGCTTGAGTGAATTGTGCTTGAATTGTCCAATTAGAAATTAGTGAATTGTTGTTTGAATTGGCCAATTGAGAAATCAGTTGAATTGCTAATTGGAATCATTTGGGACATTTTGATTAATTGATACTACGCTTCCGCAAATTAGAAATTGATTGAATTGATTGAATTGTTGAATTGTTGAATTGCACTATTGTGTGTTGAAATTAAAATTGAGAAAATTACAATTAAGTCCCTAAAGTTTAGTTAAATCGAAAAATCTTCCATAACCTATGCCGCCTAAGTTATCAATACTTGAATATTTTTTTGTAGAAACTTCAGTTGCGCTCGTCGGGATCGTAATTAGTTTTTTTATCGTCGCAAGGCATCAAGCTATAGATATTCGAGTCTACTTCCATCTTGTCGAGTCTGATTTGTGGTCGGAGGAATGTGCATCTAAAATTTGGCTCTATATTCAACTTATGTCTTAATTAGTAATTTTTTATCACAAGTTTGCATCAGAATCAATTTTGAGTCGCTTGTTTCTCCGATTACAAATCGGACTCGAAGCTGTGAAAGTAGACTCAAATATCTACATCTCGATGACTTGTGACGATAAAAAATACTAATTACAGTCCGGACGAGTGCAGTTGAAGTTGTTACAAAAACTTACCTAAATATAATCTAATTCATGGAATAAAATAATAATATTTTTAATAAAAAAAATAATGGGACTTGAGACCTCACTTTGGTCGCCGGCCTTTTGAATTTTCTCAAAAGGCCGGTGTTCGCAACACCGGTCCTTTCTATTTTTTGCACTTTTGTACCAATCTTTCTGTTTATTTATAATTTATTTATTAAATTTCTAGTATTAAAAAAATCAGTTTTAATTTAATTAGATATGTTTATTTTTGTCATGTTTTATTTATAAAGCTAGATTCAAAAATTTAGTTAAGTACAAATTTTATTCACCCAAAATATTTTATTTTGTTATTTACGTTATTTTATTTAATGTTTTAGGTTTTATTTATTTAAACGTAAAATTTTGTTTTTAATTTAATGATTAAACTTGTTTAAAATTTACGGGTTTCACAATAGTAAACAAAAAAAACTAAGTTAAGAAATCATACTCATCATCAGAAATACCATGCTCAGACTCTCGCATACTTTCACTATTCGAATCAATCATGTTAATTTGCTAACACAATCACAAGAGGCAAAACCTGTAATGTAATGAAATAAAAAAATACATAAAAAAGTGAAAAGTACAAAGAAAAAAAGAAATTCAATTTAAAAGGTGAAGGAAATACCTGAAAAAAGATACCAAATTTAAAATTTTGAGAACCAAAATCAGTCATTGAGAGCAAAGAAACAAAAACAAAAAAAACAAACCAATATGCAAACTTGAATCTCCTTTTTCTTCTTATTTATTTTGTTTTCTTGCAAGTTTGCTTTATGTCTCTCTCGCTTTTTCTTTCTTTCGCTATGTTAATTTTCTTCGATATATATATATATATATATATATATATATATATATATATATATTATATACACACATATATATCATGTACCGAAGAAACATTCATGATTGCTGGTGGCAACAAGGCCCTGGTCGACAATCTTGTCGCCAGCCTCACAACATCACAATGATTACCTTTCTCAACCGCGTAAGTCACTGGATTTCTGGAAACAAGCAAAAGGTCGTTGAATCAGGGGCTGACAGCTCACAAAACTGGCTAGGATGGAGGAAAATCAACGAAAAATATGACTAGGGTCTCAAGGAAGGAGACAGATATATCGTAGTACCATCACTCATGGATCGACGAACAATACCGAAAAGTCGACAACTGCACAAGTTGATCGACTAAGGAGAGAGAGGTAGAAATTAGAGATTACTCATCGACAATGTGCAAGAGAAAGAGGAAAAATAGGATATAAAGCGACGCAATGAATCTCCTCTGTCAACCAAAAAATTCTACACTTGTAGAATTCTAAACTCAACAACGATATAAATGAAAACGAAACAAAATTTCGTCCCTTCAACTATTTTGTTCTCAGAAAACGAAACGGGATAACCAATAAATAATTTCTGTTGACGCCCCTAATTGTATTGACTGAAATAAAATTTACAGAACTAAATTCGCTTTTCTTTAAATAAGTGATAATTCAAATTATTACATAAAATAAACTTTGCAGAACTCTATTTGTTTTACTCTTAACAAGTAATAACTTCAAATATTAAATAAAATCACTGATATTGGTAACTTTTGTGTACCGTCAAAGAAAAATAGAAATAAAAATTATATGACCATTGGACTCTTCTTTTTTTTTTAATTTCACTACTGGACTCATTTAAGGCCCATAAAACAAAACTGGAGTGCGAATCAAAACTAAATTCTGGAACCAGCCCATATGCAAGATTTTACAGATCGCATCTTATGGTGCATGCTCCTTTATTCGCGCACACACACATGCTCGATCTATACTTTCTTTTGATGTAACAAGTTTAAAATTTAACTTTTTGACTATATCATGCTACGTTTAATGTCTATTTTTATTTATTAGTTCAAAATAAATTCACTGATCAATATTGAAATAATTACACTTTCAATTTATTCAATGATCGCTTTCAAGATAGCAAGACTTCAAAAAGTATCCAACCTATATATACCTTAGAGGTATAAACCGAGAAGATTAATTAAGTCATCTCCAAATTTTCAAGCACTCAATTGAACATAAAAAAATAACACTAAAGTTTTCTTCTACATCTATCTAAACCTGAGAGTGTTAGCTATCGTACTTTCTCTCATGTTCTCTTTCCTTTCTTTCATTTCTGATCATCGAGTCAATAACGGTGTAATAAGATTTCATGGTCGAGTATATTCTAGTATGAATTGTCATGAAGATGATCACTTCTCGTTGTATGCTAAGATGTTTTGCGGTGTTTTATTGAAAGGTAATTGCTGATAAATGAAGTACTCGGATAAAAAACTCTTCTAATAGTAGGCTAAGATGCATTGTTATATATTTTTGAAAGCATAGCACCCAGAAATATAGTGAGACATAAAACACTTAGCTTAGTTGCTTAAGCCGCATCATGGTGTTTTCATAAAACATTACAGTCCTTAAATTTGTTTTATTGAGGTACTAAAACTTGAATGTTCTTACTATATTGCACAAAATTTACGAAATTTGCAGAATCTTCTATCATCTTTTATTTCCAACAGTTCTAGTTTCTCTAGCAATCATAGACACCGTATTAAAACATGTTTTTTGTTTGTCTAAACTCTGATTTGGGGAAAAAAGTTTAAGTTAATTTTAATGTTATACACTTGAGTGCTTATGTTTTAATTTGTTCTTTTAGATCTGACTATAATGTTGATGTGGATTTACATGTAGTTTAGTTTATTTTTCAGAATTCTTTCCATTATTTGTTTGATTCTATTGTGCACTGTTAGTTGTCACGTTAACGTTAAAAAAAAATATTTTTAACATTTCTTACGGTTAACTAAATGCAAATGCAAAAAAAAAATTCTTACTTTAATTAAACGCGACATAAGACACAATAGAAAATTCTTACGCTCTTAAAACACAATGTAAAACGCAATAAAATACTTGCGTGAATCGTGATCGCTTGGTACGTTTTACGGCGCTAATAATAACCATTTTTGTTTCCTTTCCGATAGTCCGACCCGTGCTTTCCATTACATGACAAAGAGTCAAAAGATATGGATTTTACACGGTGATATCATATCATTTAACCATTAACAGAGCTAGAAGATATCGATCCCAGACTGTGATATCATGCATTGACCATTTTAGTTTAGAGACATCGATCGCATGTTGAAAAGAGATGTGGTCTTGGTACGAACCATTGAAAATATCGTGCATACTAAAATCGACATGAAAACTAAACTTTTCATTTTTTTTGCAAGTTATTTACTATTTTATTTATCGGTTTGATTGTAGACCTGAACTCCTTTTTTTTAAAGCAAGAGTTTATTATATCATAAAACTTAAATATACGCTAAAATATAACAACACTGCCGGCAAGTGTCATATTTCTAATTAAATTGTTAATTTTTCAAATATGAAAAATACTATTGGTGTTTTATGTTAAAACTTAGTAGAAAAATAAAAGCAATCTGGCAATCACGTTGTGTTCCAGGCTCCCCACCTTGGATTTTATTTTGTTTCAGCTGCCATCTGTGCCTGATCACAGTACTTAATTGTAGGGAATGTTGTCCCCAGTCTCCGATAGAACATGATGCCCAATCAGGACCGTCCATTTTAGATACCAGATTATACCACCGTTGGATGAATTGCAATGCAGTGTTCGTAATGTGGTAATAGCAGGAGATGTTCAATACCAAATCTGACAATCCCTTGGTGACTTGGTCCCAGCCTCCCAGGATTTCCAGTTCATTTTTATCAAGTTCCTTCTCACAACACACCTTAACAAAAAAAGGCAGTCTGTTGCTATATCCGAATTTTTTTAAGTAATAAAAAAATTATATATAACTAAATATATAAAAAAATATTATCTGTAATTTGAAAAGTGCTACTCTCGTCAGTGCTATTGACGAGTTTACCTTTTTTATTTTCCAACGTTTAAAAAAAATCATAAACTCGCCAGTAGCACCGACGAGTTTATCTTTTTTTTGGATTTTCCATTGTTTAAAAAAAATCTTAAACTCGCCAGTGCTATTGGCGAGTATAACCTAAAAAAACACTCTAAACTCGTCAATGCTATTGGCTAGTATAATCTAAAAAAACACTCTAAACTCGTCAGTGCTACTGCCAGTAGCGAGTTTAGAGAAACTCAATTATTGATGTATTTAATGTGCTTGGAGAATTTAATGCATGTTATACTCGCCAATGGCACTGGCGAGTATAACATTTATCGATCTTTTTAAAGCCGAAAAATTCAAAAAATAAGGTAAACTCGCCAATAGCACTGACGATGATAGTACTTTTAGAATGCAAGTAACATTTTCTTATATATTTAATTATATATAATATTTTTATTAATTAAAAAAACTTCGGTTGCTATATACTTTGTTTGGTTTTTAATTGGAGGGTTCTAATGTCATATATTTTTTAGAGATTTACTAATTGTGCCTCAATTCTTGTACTCCCAAGTCCCAATGAACTTTCTAAAAATGGAAAGTCAAACAGTCAAAGCGCTTCTAAAAAAGAAAAGTCAAACAAAATGGAAAGTTGGTATGCGCACATTATTCTGAATATTTTCGTCTTACACACTATTAAGAATGCTTTACATAGAATGCATGGGTGCAAACTAAATAAAACAGGTGTTCAGACTAGTTTTTCAAGTCTGTTTTTGCACGTCTTCAAGTCATTTCTGCACAAAAATATGAGACACAGACTAAATAAAATATGTGTTCAGACTAAATAGAAACGTGTTGAGACTAAATAAAATAGGTGTTCATACTAATTTTTTCAAGTCTATTTTGCATAAAATGAGGCACAAACTAAACAAAACAGGTGTTGATACTAAATAAGGCAGGTGTTCAAACTAGTTGAAAGAGGTATTTATACTAGTTGTTTAAAGTCTTTTTTTTGGCACTATTTCATGTATGCTTTGCACAAAATTCATGGGATGCACACTAAATAAAACAAGTACTCATACTAAATATAACATGTTTTCATACTAGCTGTTTCAAATATGTTTTTGCAATGTTTGAAGTATTGTTTAGAGAAAATTTGAACAAAAAAATGGAGAAAAACAAAAAAAAAATGTGATTTACAAGCTTTAGAAGCATTTTCAGGGTCAAAATGGCGTCGTTACGGGGTTACACCCAATAAAGTGAGTGCGTCGTGTCGTGCCCTTTTTGAAAAGTGCTCATACGCGTAAATCGGATTTACGAGTCAAAAGTTATGTCTATTTGAAGATCAAACGTTATTTTGTGCTGATACTAACTAAGATATGGTCATACTAGTTAAGACTAAATACAACATATGTTCAGACTAAATATAACAGATGTTCAGACTAAATGCAGCAAATGTTTAGACTAAATACAACAGGTGTTCAGACTAAATAAAATAGGTGTTCAGACTAAATAAAACATGTGTTCAGACTAAATAAAACATGTGTTCAGACTAAATAAAACATGTGTTCAGACTAGTTATTTCAAATTTGTTTTTTGCACTGCTTGAAGTCAGTTCTGCACAAAAATGAGGCACATACTAAAAAAAAGGTGTTCAGACTAACTTAATGCTGATACTAATTCCTCAAGTGGTGATACTATTATCTTTGATGTTGATACTAATTTTTGTTGTTGTTGATATTTATGCCTCAAGTGGTGATACTATCAGATTTTGTTGTTGGTACTAATTCCTTTGGTGTTGATGTCACTGCCTCAAGTGCTGATACTATCACTTTTGATGTTGATACTAATACATTTTCTGTTGATATCGCTATCTCAAATGGTGATACTAGCAACTTTGGTGTTGATACTAATTCATTTTCTCTTCTTATTGATGCTAATTCTGAGTCCCACCTGTAAGGTTTAATGAGACACAATCTTCCGATCTCTTTTGTTTTGTTTTGAATAGACTTTGATCTCATGAGATAGAGACTTGATTCTTATCACCCGGAATCACGTACGTCTAGCGTAGATTTGAAATTCAAAAATGAAAATTCATTTGTCTTATGCAGGATACGAATATGAGATACAAGATTCTGTGTACTGAAATAATTTCTCTATTTTTTATGCCATAAACTGTCACAATTCACATGCTCTTTAATATATTTACATTAAAAAAAATTGAAGGTCAGGCAATTCACGTAAATTAGTTTAGTGATTGACATCAGAATTTTCCCTGGGAACTGTTTGAATGATTTCATACAATTTATGCGTCTCTTAAAACAAACAGAACTTGTTTGAGGTTCTATAAATCAAGCAGCAAATCTAAACACATCATATTTTTAATAGCTAATACACAATTATTAAGCATCTTAATATATTACTGTAAAATAATTGTGTTTGTTGTGGTATGATAGTATAGTGGGTAACAACTACAACAATACTGTAATAATAAGTTGTTGGAGGAAACGAAATATTAATTAAATATGATATTATATATATATATATAGCAGAAAATGACAAAACAGTAGCTTATATGATATATATTACAATGTTCATATATATGTTAACACAAAAAATATACTTGCAAATTCAACCTAGTTCGATCTATAATACAAAGAAATATCCATTTCCATATTCTATTTATTTGGCGGAGCTTGCAAAATTATAGAAGTAAGTTTAAATAAAAGCACGTTATCAATAGACCATTCATGTTGAATAAAATAAGTCAATATTAAATCTAATAAAACGATATAAAATGGTCAACATATTTACACAATTTCAAATTCTAATACTACCATAAAGAATGCAACTCAAGACATAACAATTATTAATTACTATAGAGTATATTTGACAAATCAAGAAATACCCCTGAAAAAGTGTTTTAAATAATTAAAATAAAAGAGTGATAAAAGGTGATAAGAAAAGTGGTATTTTTAGTTATATAGAAAATTGACAATGTTGTTTCATAAATATTATTAGAAAGGGAGCTGACACGTAGATATCAATATTGATACCGGCTATCGATACCGATGTTATTATACATATTTAGTTGAGTTATTATGCACATTATTTGAGTTATTATGCATGCTATTTTTTATACTAAAATAGTTATGCATGTTATTTTTTATACCGAAATAGTTATCCATGCTATTTGAGTTATTATGCACATTATTTTGTTAACATGCATAATATTTTTTCAGTACAAAAATAACATGAAATAACATGCATAATAACTCTAATAATGTGCATAATAACTCAACTAAATGTGCATAGAACTGAACGACCCCCTGATTTTGCTAGATCACACCAGATTCGTACCAGATTCATTCAGTAATGACCCCATTTTACATTTCTTTGTACCAGATTCATTTTTTTATATTCCTTACATTTCTTTATATATTGGAACAAATAAATTACAGAGGCGAAGATGACATGTTCATTTGGTACCAGATTCATTATATATTTGTATCAGATTCATTTCTTTTTTTTTTGTTTTTTTGAAACAAGTGGGTGGCCCCACCTCTCCATTTCCATTTAAAATGCAAACGAAGAATTTACAAGATTCATTTCTTTTGAACAAGCAAAGTTAATTATCTTTATGCTTTATATATCCGAAATTCCGAACAAACAAATTACAGAGGCAAACAGAAGTGGCTTTCATCTCGTCATCAACCTCGTACCAATTCTTCTCTTTCTCGTTGGAAAAAACATGAATTTGTCAAAGCTAAACTCCATGAAACTTACTTCAAGCACTCAACTCAGCTACAAAGTTTCAAAGATGCAATCATTACTCTTCCCTTGCTCTTCAATACGTTGCGAGTTCCGGATCAGTTTTTCTTGAAATAGTTAGGGTTTGCTCCAACGAGTTGTGGCCATGTCTGGTGTCAAACGAATCACTGGGAGGAGAAAAGATCTATTTTAAATTGGAAAATTTGTTTCTATGCCATTAAATTAAATAAGAGGTCAATTGCCAAAATATCATCTGATAATTTAAAATAATCTAAATGTCATTAAAATCGTTATTAAACTGTCTTTATGTCATTATTCCTAATTTTTCTCAATTAAAAATAAATTAATTCGAAAATACCTAAACTACCCCTCTTCTCTCTTACCAAACAAACATATTCGTTTTTGTTTTTTCGTTCGATAGAGGCCCTTCTCCACCGCAGCAGTAGAGAAAGAAAGAAAGAAAATAGAGATATTGGATTTTTGTGAGACTTCTCCTCTTTGATATTGGATTTAATTGAGATACTGATTTAATTTGATTTAATTGAGATACTGATTTGGAATTTCCAGGATGCAGTAGCTAACTACGATTTAGGGTTTAATTGAGATTCAGTAACAGTAAGTACTGCTTTGGACGAATTCAAACTCCTTTATTAATTGGTAACAGTTGTACTGAGGGAGACAGAGAGAAGAGGGAGGAGAAAAGAGGAGTACAGAGGTTGGAAGAGAGAAAGAAGAAAATAGATAAAGAAACGTTGAAAGGGTAAAATCAAATCAGATTGTAATTTGGAAGAAGACGAAATACATAAACAGTCTCTTCCCGTATTCTACCAAAACCATGGTATACAGGAATAACCATTTTTCTTTCTATTCCATATTCAATTTTCTTATTTGACACTCTCTCTTGACTGGAATAGCCTTTATCCCGATATTCCGGTCTAAATTTAAGGTGCCAAACGTATGTGACTTGATTTAAGTTGTATGTATAATTAGAACATTTTTCTTAATTTTTGCTTCTTAGTAAAGAAAATCTTCACTTATTTGTGTGGTTGTGAATTCGAGGGTTCTAATGGCATAAATCAATTGTCACTTACTCTTTAACATACTTTATTTAAAAAATTTAGAGTTCGAATGCCAAATGCTATTTGTAGGAGTTGTTTATTTATAAAAAAGAATTATTTTCTTTCACACTATATTTTTGTAATTATATTATTTTATCAATGAAGAGGACAAACTTTGTTCTAAAATAATCCATTAGAACTCGTTTGATTTGTTCTTTTTTTTACCTTTTCATCTAGAACAAAATAAACCAAAAATATGAAAAATAACGAGAATGCATCATTCATGTAAATAAATTACATCTATGGATTGAATCTGATATTTTAATTTTAAATTTCAGAATAACATAAATAGTGTATATGACATTATATGGCACCAAAAGCTTTACATGGGGACCTTCCTCTTTAAATTTATGATGTGATTTTTTGTAATAAATCTAGAGAAAAGTGTTTTTTTCCCTTGAACTATTAGATTTGATTTAGTGGGGTTTCAACACTTTTGTTTGTTTCATTTGGCCTCTTGAGTTTGGTTCAATATGTGCTTAAACCTTTTCCTAATCTAATTTGCTTCCTAAATTATTGAGTCTTTCAAGTTGCCCATTTTGTTAATAAAACATTTTTAACATAATATATATACACAAATGATTTAGTAGTCTAGTGATAGCTAACTGTGATGACTTTTAAAAGATCATAAGTTTAAGTCTCCGTGAACAGAAATATGAGAATTTCAATAAAGAAACATTTTATTAAAAATCTTAAGCCGAGTCTTCTATTATTTTTTTATCTATAAATATCCAATGGGTAATTAAAAGAAAAAACTATGGACTATGATGCCAGTTGTTAAATTAGATGATAAATTAGCAAACAAGTATAAATTTGCAGGAATATATTTTACAAGAGTATCTAATATCAATGATCATAATATCGAATCAATGATAATAAAATTAAATGTCAAACAACTAGAATAAAATTAAATCATCATTTTTTAATGTTTTGACACTTTTTAGTTTTTTGATTCATTACTTCTTCACTTGTGAACACAATATATAAGGAAATTTCATCGTTTTATTTGATATATTATATCATATGCGGAATACCAAACTCGAAGTAATTTAGAATTTTCGTCCTTTTAATTTTATTCACTTCTCAAGCACGAGAATATCATTTTTTTGATAATTTTAGTAATCTTTTATATAACATAATAGAAATTAATTAAAATACTAACCTTCGATGTATTTAGGTGTTGTATACTAACCTTCGATCAACAAGTGTTTAATATTTAAATAGGAGGATAATTTGTAACTTTGACGGTCTTGACAATGAAATTTCAAATTACTTGATACAAAATCTTAAAATAGAAAAGAATTATAACATATTCGAATTTATAGGTTATTTTTATTTTAAATTTGATGCAATTTTAGTATCATTTCATATCCCATCAAAGATAATCAAGTTCTATATAATTTTTAAACAGTTAATAATTAATGATCAATGACTAAGTATTGAAACAACTCAAATCACATTAAAATAAAATTATAACAAATCTATAAGTTAAAAAATAAGCCTATAGTTTTTTTTTTAATTTTAGATTTTTATCAATAACTTCGCTTATGTTTTACATAGTCGGTCCCAACTCGAAAATAAAGAGAATTGTGATAGACTTGAAGAGACAATATAAAAATTTAGCGAATCTTATGAAAATGAAATCCACTATAAGCTTCATTTCTACGGGCGTATCCACAAAAACTCCAAAACAAAACAACCACAACGCTTTAAACAAAGCATTAGTTCCAAATAAAAGATTCTCTTGCCCAAAAAAAAAAAAAAAACAACGTAAGATTTAACATGGCAATTGGCAAGGCAACTATACCACACAGGCGTCAATGGTCACCAGATACCAGATCTCTCTCTCCCTCTCTCTCCTTACCCTTTATTTCTCTACCGGCCACACTCTGTCTAAAGCAGCGCATGTGATCTTTTTGTTGGTGTTCGCGAAGAAGAAAGATTTTGGCTTCCTCTTTGAGCTTTTCAAAGCACTCTATTCCTATCAGACACACCCCTGATTTTACCATAGACTTGTACATTACTTTTTCTCCAATATACTAGTACCACTATTCACCAAACACATCTTCTTTCCAAGTCTCCTCCTATCTAACCTCCTTCAATGGAGTACTAAGAAAGCCCCAAAAACCCCACCAATGGAGGTAACCAATGGCCTCTTCTACCACATTCTTGCTTTCACCAGCTGCGTTGCATTCATATTCTTCACATTTCGAGATCTGAAGAATGATTTCAGTTCCCATTTCATAGATAACAAGCTTCAGGAGAGATTTGTAGAGCGAAATGACACTCAATTTGTCCTCGATGGCAAGCCATTCTATGTAAATGGATGGAACTCATACTGGCTCATGGATCAGGCAATCGAGGAGTTGACCCGGCCACGTGTCAGCGCCATTCTTCGAACTGGAACACAGATGGGTCTGACTGTGTGTCGCACGTGGGCGTTTAATGATGGCACTTACAACGCGCTTCAGGTTTCTCCCGGCCAATTCGATGAAAGGGTTTTTAAGGTAATTTGGCTTCTTTTGTTATTTAGTTTATTTGATGAAACGTTTTGCTATGATTTTGTTAAGCTCAGATTGCACGTGTTTTGGGTTAATTGAGATCATAATTGTAAGTTGATAGACCTCACAGTAGGTTATTCCCTACCTGGCTGAGGTACCATAAAACATTTTTGGTTCCTAAATGAAACTGGTGGAGCATATCCACTTTTCAAAAAAATAAAAAAAATAAGTAGTCCACTTATTGTTATATTATGATCTTTTTTCTATGAGCGTATTTGGGGGAGACAGGTGGGGGTTGTTGTTAGTTGTTACCATATTGAGGTAGTGAATCTTTTATTCTTATAACAATTGTACCAGGGAAAGTATCTTGCGGGAATTTAAGTTAGGTTAGGTAAGAAATTGTATATACTGTATGAAACAAACTCTTACCAAAAGGTTCAGAAAAAAACCACTTCTTTTATTTGTTCAATTTGTTAAGTCAGCAAATTTTGGGGGTCTTTTGTTTCTGAATCACTGAGTTTCCATGAAGGAATCATAGAGTATAAACCAGTGGCAACAATCAAGTTGAAGATTTTTCATTTGAAAATATCAACGGAAACAATCGTACCAATTACCAAATACTTCAATACCAAATACTGAAATACTGGCATGACATCCAAATATACAATACCAGCATGTGCCTGCTTAATTTTATGGCCTTTCAGCTGATATCAAACCAGGCATTACCTTTTTTTTTTAATTTGTGTAGGCATTGGATTGGGTGATAGAAGAGGCGAAGAGGCACAGGATAAGGTTGATTTTGAGCCTGACAAATAATTTGGATGCTTATGGAGGGAAGTCGCAATATGTGAAATGGGCACGGGAAGAAGGGATTGGTATGGGCGCCTCTAACGATTCATTCTTCTTCGACACCTCCATCAAGAGCTATTTCAAGTCATATTTGAAGGTCAACCAATTTAGTCATCTTATCATTGTTTGCCTTTTTTTCTATATATAAATGGTTTTAGCCACAATAAAACCGTTTGGTTAACAACTCTCAATGGCACTGCTATATGCTTTATTTGGCTGATATATGTAAGAAAGGGTGTTCTGGAAATGTCGCAAGCCATCGAGCTGTAGATATTCGAGTCTAATTCAATCGCGTCGGAGTCTGATTTGGGATCGAAGAAACGATCGATTCAAAATTAATTATCACGCAAACTCATGATAAAAATAACTAACTAAGACATAAGTTGAAGATGAAGTCAAATTTAAGATGCACATTCTTCCGATCGTGACATATCAGACCCACAGAGCATTATTTTTGGGCTCCTTAGTAGTCTGGAAACAATCTTGGTAAAAACTGCTCATAAAATTACCATCGTGTTCATACCAAGCAACCAATGTTACTGCCTTTTTCGAATGAAATCTAGTATCCATGCTGTTTGCACACAAAAGTCTGACATAATCAAATATGTCGGCATATTTTAGTATGGTTTACAAGTTAAAACAGAGTATTCAATGAAATAGTTTAATGAGTTCAAACGGACACATCATTTGGTTTTTTATTTATTTTTCATGTTAATGTAAGCAACTAAGGGCGATGATGTCATCCATTCAATATTTGAAAAAACTGTGTTACATTTATAGTCTTTTTGTTGAGGACATTGCAGTACTGGATCATAATATTAAAAGCTTTCCAATTTCAATTCATGTATTTAACTACCAATTCCTTCTTGCCCAAGTTTTGATTAGTTGATTTTTGTATAAATGGGGGTTCTCTTGCATCTTTCTAGGTAGAATAGCTAGCAGGATTAGTATGAACCAGTATCCAATTTTAAGCAACATTGGACAATAATAAATGGAATTATGCAACCTATGAAAAATCTGGTACTGATAAACTTTCTAAATACCCAACAAAGCCATGCTTCTTACTTTCACTTTTATTTTTTCTTTCATTCCAATATTGATAGACTGTGTTGACAAGGAGGAACCACATGAGTGGGATCCAGTATAAAGATGACCCGACAATCTTTGCATGGGAATTGATGAATGAGCCGAGATGTACATCTGATTCGACAGGTCGTACTCTTCAGGTTAGTTTAATTGTCAGTTACCAGTACCAACTAGTACTGTACTACCAGATTTGACCAGTACATCTAAGGGCTGGTGGTATGGCCCTAAAACACCAAAGAACTATAAATCAAGTGAATACTAATAGTATTGGGTCCGTATCTGTTGCCATAATTTTGATGGCAGGAGGTGCCATTGGGTTAAACTCACCGCTGCCTTAATCTGGGCAGCTGTGATTTGATTCAGAGGGTTTCATTATTTTGTGGGGCCCAGTGTCAGTCTCTCAATAGTAAAACTACGTCAGCGATTTTATGGTAGCAGATCCGGTTTCCAATAGTATTGATAGAGTAAATTACAAATAGAATAACAACATGATTTGCTGGTTTTTGCCGATTAATATGTTCTAATAATGTACCAACACCAACTAATACTAACATTGTGATTTTTTTATTTTAGAATGGTTTTATTCCAAATTCAAGCAAACAAGGAAGATCTAATTGAAGGATTTGATTTATAGATATTCTGTCATCAATTGTTTATTAGCTTACTTATTTGTGTTTCTGTTATTATCCAAATTGTGCAGAGTTGGATTGAAGAGATGTCAGAGTATGTGAAATCTGTAGACCAAAACCATCTTTTAACGGTTGGTCTGGAGGGATTTTACGGCCCAACATCCTCACCAGATAAGCTTAATGTAAATCCCGGCGAATGGTTTAGTATGCTTGGTTCAGATTTTATTCGCAACTCCAAAGTTCCTGATATTGATTTTGCATCTGTCCACGTGTACCCGGACAGTTGGTAAGCATATCTTTAGAGGCAATGTAGTAAGCTTTACCGTTTTTTAACAGTTTCTTTAACACTAGATACGGCAAAAATTTGAATGCATGGCATGAGAATTGTTAGATTAAGGACAAAAAAATAAGTAAAACAAAATAATACTAACACTCAAGTTTTATATGTTCCACGTGCAGGTTGATGAATTCTGATATTACTGAAAAGGAAAAGTTTGTATCAAAATGGGTAAAATCTCATATCGAAGATGGGGAGAAAATACTAAAAAAGCCTGTATTGTTCACTGAATTCGGGCTCTCAAACAAAGCCATTGGATATGACCACTCGCATCGGTTATTGTTTTACAAATCTATTTTTGATACTATTTATGAATCTGCAAAGAGGAACGGTGCTGGTTCTGGTGCCTTTGTTTGGCAGCTAATGGTTGAAGGCATGGAGACATTTCATGACAGCTTTGCATTTATACCAGAGAGAATCCCATCATTGCATTCTTTGTTGAAGGGGCAATCATGTCGGCTGGCCGGATTGAGATATGGACATGATATAGTTAAACAAACTTTCAAAAATATTTGCGAATAGATTGTGTCAATTTTGAGTTTGGTTGGCAAATTTTGGTTAGTTTTCTATTCTTTTAAATGGTTTCAGGAAATATATTGTACTAGAGTCTAATCTTCTTCCCACATATTGAATGTAATTAAGAATGCTTATATTCCATTTACAAATCAAATTTTCTTCTCCAAGGAACAAAAGAGGAAATCTTGTTTCTCCCCCAAAAGTACAGAAATGTAGAAGCACACTAAAAAAATCTACAACATCTTCATTTACACTCTTATTTTGAAGTTAAATAGTATAATTTTCTCGGGTAGATAAAATTTTATATGCACTTGTA
Organism: Eleocharis quinqueflora; assembly: GCA_964058865.1. NCBI lineage: Eukaryota > Viridiplantae > Streptophyta > Magnoliopsida > Poales > Cyperaceae > Eleocharis > Eleocharis quinqueflora. The sequence continues at coordinate 11,279 of CAXKVX010000175.1, read as the reverse complement.
CTATTTATGCATTTTGGGCCGCACTTTTGAAGGCTTGAGATAAGATAATGGGCTGAAATGATAACTAACAATTTGTTCAGTGGGAACTCTAAAAACTTGTAAGAATCTTTGTTCCATACTTCCATCAAGGAAAACAATCGTCTCAACTTATATTGTTAGATTAAGAGTTGATTCTTATTCTTTTTGGGTTGATATGGGGTGCGTTTATGTTGACTGAAACAAGTGCAAACGATAGTGTTACACATAATCTTGTCAACATCAGACCTGGAAAGAATGAAGGCTGTTGTGCAAGAAATTCGTATATATTTTTGTTTCCAAGTTTTAAATATTTTTCTCTATCTTCATGTATGTTTAGAAGCAAAGTGTGACTAGAGATGAAAACGCCTATTGATAAAGGCTACTCAGTATTCTATAAAGTATATCATTAGAAATTGTACAATGTATAAAGAGAGTATGGTTTCTATGAAATAAATCTGGAAGGGACAGGAGCTTCACGGGAAGTATTGTGTTATTTAATTTCTTATTTCATTTTCATCAAATCTCATATTATATCAAAGCATGGTTGTCTGCTGATATAGCTAGAGAATTTGTTATTCTTCTTCTTCGTCTTTAACTTCAATTTCTTTCTTGTGCTATATTGGTCTAAGGAGCTATCTATCCTCGATTCAAAAATGGTGAACACACCTCCAGAAAATCAACCCGGAGAAGCAGTAAATATGGCTGCCGTATTGAAACAACTCACCAAATTGGTGACCCTCCAACAAACTCAGATGGCAGCGGTGCAAGGTACTATCATTGGCAGAGTCATTTATGAGCAAGTGCTCGGGTTTGATTTTAAAAAAAGGAAAAATTTACTTTATTTTTTTATTATTTTTATAGTGAAAAATGAGCTTTCAATGATATTTTAGTGAATTTTAGTGAATTTGTGTTCGAACTTGATCTCAACCTCAGTGCCCGAGCTTAAATGGTCTGTGGATCCACCCCTGCATACCCTCAACCGGCACAACGCATAACATAGCCCATTGTCATGACTGAGGGAGTTATTCATCAAAATCAAGAACTAACAATAATTTAGTGCTTAGCTAGATCTGAACATTTGTGCTCTGATACCAATTGTTAGAATTGGGGCATAAGTGAAATTTCACTAATAAGGCGCAATTCAAAGATCAAGAATTAATGCAGAAGCGTTTAGAATTCAATTCAGATTTTCAAGACCTTAATTATCTAGCCAATTCAATTTAGCAAGCAAGTCTAAAAGCAAATCACAAAATAGAGATAAAAAAGTTTAAAGGGAGAGAAAGAGAGTGAAGAGAGAGCAATCAAGCACAAAGTGACATGGTATGTAACGTGGTTCGGCCTATCAAGCCACGGGTCTCCCGGAATAAAACGTCTTCCGAGCCGTTACACTATAATCAAATATAGCTAATCTTCTTCTCCTAACTCGATGTAAGGGGCAACACCACTCTATACCGTAACAAAAGGTCCAATTGACTAAACAATTAAGAACAATGATGCACCACTTCACAACACAAAGATGGAGCACCAAAAGGCTAAAAAATAGCAAGGTTTGATCTAGTATAGATAATTAGACAATATGCAGCTAGCCTAAGTGCTTTCAGGTTTAGATAACTTGAGGAGACTTAAAAGAGGCTCTTTGTTGTGCTCAATTGAAGATTGAAAGCTTTTCTGAATGTTTGGATGATCTTCTGGGTCAAATCTGACATCTTTATATAGGCTGAGTACTTATTGGAGTCTTGATCAATGAAGAATAGCCTCTAGCGTTATAACATGATCCATAACGCCTAGAGAAGGCGTTATAACACCTTGGACCTTTTCCCTGCTTGCCCTTCTACAGCTGACAACTGGGCCACATAACACTTAACTCGTTATAACGCATGGGTATGGCGTTATAACGGATGGCCAGGCGTTGTGACGCCTTGCTGGAGTGTTACAGTAACGCTTGCCTCGGACTTTTCCAGCAGTCTGGCCTTCTCTCTTCTCCTAAGGCATTGTGACGCCTTGATGACTCGTTATAACGAGTTGGAGACTCGTTATAACGCCTGAGCAAGCGTTATGGTAACGCATGTCTCAGTCTTGTGCCTTGAAGTCTTTCCTTGATGCTTAGACCATGTCTTGACTTGTCCAGGGCATGTATGAGCATGTTTGACATTGGATTGTACCTGTTTTAACCTGCATCTCACCAAAACTCAATTGTGCAAGGTTAATACTTTATATGTTTTGCAAATTGTCAAACACGAGAAGAGTTGATGAATTAATATCAAATTAATTCTAACAATAAATTCTATAATCCAACAGAACGTACAATATTCGAGTCAGGAAATGCGAAATTTTTTGAGGATAATGAGTTTGTGCCGGGGGGGGGGGATATGACCATGGATGATATTTTTTAGGAAGAGAGATAATGACACTTCGGACCTCCGTCCGGACTTAGTCACTATTTCAATATTGATAAATCCTGAAAATGTATCTCATGTCAGCAGGCAAACTACACCTCCTACTCAAATTTCACAAGATAACTTGAACACAAATGGATTCTAATCTATCCCAAATAGCGACGTTGTCATGGACAATGTCAATGGACTTGAGCCTGTGGGAGATCCGAAATTAAGTAATGATGTTTGTGAAAGTACTTCTCAAAAAAATACAGAATCAGTCCAAATAAGGAGATCCACTAGCGAGAGCAGATTTACTGGAAGATTTGCATATCTTCAAGAACATGAATTTGACATAAGCATGTTTGAAAATGACCCCAAAAAAATATCAATCAAGCTATGAAAAATTCTAACTCTCATAAGTGGATCGATGCGATGAATGAAGATATGAAATCAATGAATGAAAATGATGTGTGGGATATTGTTCATTTGCCTAAGGACAAGAAGACCGTTGGTTGTAAGTGAATTTTCAAGACCAAACGAGATTTTAAAGGCAATGTTGAAAAATATAAAGCACGTCTTGTCGCTAAGGGTTTCACACAGACATAAGACATTGATTACAATGGAACCATCTCTCCAGTTTCATCGAAAGATTTGTTGAGAATCATATTGGCACTGGTAGCGTAATATAACTTGAAGCTCCATCAAATGAATGTAAAGATGGTTTTTCTCAATGGTGACATTGAGGAAACCATCTACATGAGGCAACTTGAAAATTTTGTGATCGACGATCCAAAGTCTATGGTGTAGCATCTTAAGAAATCCATTTATGGACTCAAGCAAACATCTCGACAATGGTATTTAAAATTCCACAACATAGTTAGCTCATACCGTTTCGAGTCTAACTTAGTTGATGAATGCATGTACCTTAAGTTCTGTGGGAGCAAGTTCATATTTATGGTTTTATATGTTGATGACATACTACTAGCTAATAATGATAAGGACATGTTGCATCAAACCAAGAACTTTATATTTAGAAACTTTGAGATGAAAGATCTTGATGATGTCTCATTTGTTCTAGGGATAGAGATATTAAGGGACATAACCAAAGGTGTTCTGAGACTATCCCAAAGAAATTACATTGTTAAAATGCTAAGTAGGCATGGAATTAAAGACTGTAAACCAAGTGATACATTCATGGCTAAGGTAGACAAGTTTAGTCTTGCTTAATGCCCTAAAACTGATTCAGAAAGACTTGCAATGAAAGACATTCTCTATGCGTCTGTTGTAGGCAGTCTCATGTATGCCCAAGTGTGCACGAGATCGAACATAGCCTTTATTACGGGAATGCTATGGTGATATTTAAGTAATCTAGGAATGGAGCATTGGAAAGCAGCGAAGAGGGTGCTGAGGTACTTGAAGAAAACAAGGGACTATATGCTCACATATCGGAGATCGAAAAAGCTCAAGGTCATTGGATATACCGATTCCGATTTTGGAGGCTGCGTAGATAGCATGAAGTTGACATTAGGATACATCTTCATGATGGCAGGCGGAGCTGTGTCGTGGAAGAGTGCTAAACAGTCGCTCATAGCACCTTCTACCATGGCTGCCGAGTTCATTGCATGCTACGAAGCCTCAAACCATGGCAGTGAATTGCAGTTCATGCAGTGAATACGGTTGAGTCGCAACAAGAGGTAGTCGGGGAGGAGAAGACATATCAGTAGACCGATCTAATGGCAGGTACTCTTTGTATTTCCGGACATCCAGCTTATGTTTTGATTGACACGGGTTGTAGTCATTCTGTAGTCTCAAGCGCTCTTGTCGAGAAATGTGGATGGCGAGTTATGTCGAGCGAGGAAACGATGGAAGTTCATACACCTCTCGGGAAAACCACGCAAGTGATCAAAGAATGCCAAGGTGTACGAATCAAGATGGGTGGTCGAGAACTTTCAGGAGATTTGCTAGTGATGGATATTGAAGAGTATGACGTGCTCTTGGGTATGGATTGGTTGACGAAGCATGCTGCAACAATTGATTGTCCACGTCGAACAATTCGATTTGAAGTGCCAGGAGGATCCATTTGCACATTACGATATCGACAAACCGGGGATCACATATTGCACATTTCTGCAATAGAAGTGAAACACTTAATATCATCCGGGTGTGCTGCATATCTAGCAACAGTAGTCTCTGTTTCCTTGAATGTTCCAAATATCTCCACTATTCCAGTCGTTGCGAAATTTCCAGATGTATTTTTTGAAGAGATCGCAGGACTACCACCTGAAAGAGATGTGGAATTTGGCATTGAACTATTACCTGGTACGACACCAATTTCCAAGACTCCCTACCGTATGGCTCCAGCAGAACTTAAGGAATTGAAAGTGCAGTTAGAAGAGTTGTTGGAAAAAGGATTCATTCGTTCGAGTACTTCACCTTGGGGAGCTCCTGTTCTCTTTGTACGTAAGAAAGATGGAACTTTGAGGTTGTGTGTGGATTATCGGGAACTGAATAAGGTGACAGTGAAGAATCGATATCCATTACCGCGAATTGATGATTTGTTTGATCAGTTAAGAGGTTCATCAGTATATTCCAAAATTGATTTGAGAACGGGGTACCATCAGATGAAGATTAAGACCCAAGATGTGGAGAAGACTGCATTTCGAACTCGATATGGCCATTATGAGTATTTGGTGATGCCGTTTGGATTGACTAATGCTCCTGCAGCTTTCATGGACCTTATGAATCGGGTTTTTCGAGACATGTTGGATTCAAGTGTAGTGGTTTTTATTGATGATATCCTGGTATATTCGGGATCACACGAAGAGCATTCTGAACATTTGCGTTTGGTGTTACAGCGATTGCGGGATCACAAGTTATATACTAAGTTGTCGAAATGCGAGTTTTGGTTGGATCAAGTGTCATTTCTGGGACATGTAATTTCAGGTGAAGGTGTGGCAGTGGACCCGGAAAAAGTACGAGCAGTGACGGAATGGAGCCGACCGATAAATGTGAGCGAGATACGAAGTTTCTTGGGTATGGCAGGATACTACAGACGTTTTGTGCAAGGATTCTCGCAAATATCATGACCATTGACAACATTGTTGCACAAAAATGTCAAATTTTCATGGGGCGAGGAACAGGAACGGAGCTTTCAGGAGTTAAAGAAAAGTTTGGTTTCAGCACCAATTCTAGCGATGCCGGATTCGAAACAAGACTTTGTTGTTTACACTGATGCATCACGAGTTGGGTTAGCCGCAGTGTTGATGCAAGATAGACATGTGATAGCCTATGGATCACGACAGTTGCGACCACACGAGCAGAATTATCCGACTCATGATTTGGAGTTAGCAGCAGTGATCTTTGCACTAAAGCTTTGGCGACATTATCTATATGGAACAAAGTGCAAGATTTTCACCGACCACCAGAGTTTGAAATACATATTTACACAGAAAGAGCTAAATATGAGACAGAGAAGATGGCTTGAGCTAATGAAGGACTATGATTTGGATATTCAATACTATGTCGGGAAAGCCAACATGGTAGCAGATGCACTAAGCCGGAAAGGTCAAATCAATTTAGCGTCGATGATTACTCAAGAATCACGATTGCTCGAAGAGATGAGATTGATGGGTTTGTATGTTGGAGCATCTTCGGAGTTCACAAAGACATTAACCGCTCGATTGTCTAGTACGGGACCTTCGATAATAGCAGCAATAATGTTGGCAGCTGTGAGTATTCAACCAGGAATGCATGAGCGCATGAGGAATGCACAAAAGAAAGATCCAAAATGTCAAAAGTTTCGAGAAGGTGTCGATTCGGGTCGAGATACTCCTTTTTGTGTTGATACTGAAGGCATATTACGTTTTGGCGATCGTATCTGTGTACCAGATGATGTAGAATTGAAGTCATTAATCCTATCTGAAGCGCATGAGTCAGGGTATACGATTCACCCTGGGGAAGTCAAGATGTATCAGGATTTAAAAAAGTACTTTTGGTGGCCTAATATGAAACAAGAGGTGGTACAGTATGTGGAGAAATGTCAAGTGTGTCAACAAGTTAAAACAGATCGGCGCAAGACAACTGGACTTTTACAGCCGATTGTACGACCGAAGAGTAAGTTCGAAGCAATCACGATGGATTTCGTGAGCGGATTTCCCAGGGCAGTGGGGCGATATGATACGATTTGGGTGATTGTGGATAGGTTGACAAAGATAGCTCATTTTATACCAACCCGAACCGAGGCAACGGGAAAAGACCTAGCCGAAGCATTTATGAAATTCCAATTCAAATACCACGGATGTTCTCGGACAATAATCTCTGATCGTGATACCCGTTTTACATCAAACTTTTGGCAAAGTTTTCAAGAGTCGATGGGCACGAAACTGAACTTTAGTTCCGCACATCATCCACAATCTGACGAACAATCAGAAAGGACAATCCAAACATTGGAGGATATGTTACGAGCTTGTGTTTTGAGTTTCAAATGAAGTTGGATTGATTATTTGCATTTGACCGAATTTGCATACAACAATAGCTACCATTCGAGCATCGGAATGCCTCCGTTCGAAGCGCTATATGGGCAATTATGTCAGACACCGTTGTGGTGGAAACAAGCTGGGACTTACGTACCAACTGGACCTGAAATGATGCAACAAACAGTTGAAAAGACTCGAATTGTGTTGAATCAACTCAAAGCGGCCCAAGAACGACAAAAGCGATATGCGGATGTACGACAGAGACCTTTGGAATTTCCAGAAGGTGAACATGTCTGGCTCAAGGTGTCCCCAATCCGAGGAGTACATCGTTTCGGTGTGACTGGGAAGCTAAGTCCTCGTTACATTGGACCTTTCCAAATTCTACGACGAGTGGGACCAGTAGCATATGAGCTTGCATCATTGGATCGAGTACTTCCGGTATTCCATGTGTCGCAACTTCGACGTTATGTACGGGATCCTTCTCATCATCTTGATTTCTCTGAGTTACAATTGGATGATACACTCGAATATCAAGAAGAACCGATGCAAATTTTGGATTGGAAAGAACGACTTCGGAATCGAACCATTTCATTGGTGTTAGTACAGTGGGGTCATCATTCAAAGAACGAAGCGACTTGGGAGTTAGAATCGAAAATCCGAGAGCGATATCCCGAACTATTGCATGAATTAGGTACTAGTTTCGTTCAAAGGATTGAACAAGGTTTTTAAGGAGGGGGGATGTTACAGTAAATAATTAAAGAAACATTAATAAGTAATTAAAAAAAGAAGTAATAAATTGTGTTGTAGTAGGACATTTAATGCATTTAAGGCACCAAGGACCTCTCCATAATTTGAAACCTTATAGGGAGTTATTTGCAAAAGTTTCATTTAAAATTTGTAGAAAACCTTCTTTCTTTCTTTCTCTGGACCCTTCCTACCGCCATATTCTTTTCTCCTTTGTTCCTTTCTTTCCTTTGTCTCCACCGTGGGTCAACAAACAAGAACATTTCTTTTGTTTCTCTCTTGCCGTGGGTGAAGTCAAAGAAAAAGAAACATTTCCTTGTGTTCACACCATCAAGGGTAATTGAATTATTTAATACCTATCCTTCTCTTTGTTGTTGGTTTTTTTTCTTTCTCTTCTCTCCTTGCAGTGGGTATGATAAAATAAAGGTGCAATTAATGGTTCATGTTGTATGCAAAATAAGTATGCAAAATAAGTTGTATGGTTGTATGGTTGGCAAAATAACCTTTGTGCAAAATAAGTAAGTTGTATGGTTATATAAATTGTAATTAAGTGTTCATGTTGCACTAAATAACTAAACCATAGTATAACTTGTGTACAAGCATGTGGTATTTAATTAAGATCATATTGTGAATTGCTTCAAAGAGATCATGTTTGATTTGAATATTAGTTAAATTGTTCAAATTTAATACCAACCCAAATTCAATTGAAAGGTCATACTAGTTAAGAACCAATTTAAAGGTATACATGCCCTTGATATTTACATTCAATTATCATTTATTCAATTACCATTTAAGATCAATTAAAATCTATAGTTCAATCTTAAAAAGAAGAAGAGAAATATTAGCAAAACTCAAAAATGTTATCATCTTGGTTTAGGTAGAGTTACGGGGGATCAAGAGAGATTGAGTACAGACGCTTAGCGATTCGATACGCAACGACTACTCGTCAGGTGCGTAGTTTTACTTTCGGAGTTACAAGAGGTTTGATTCTGAAATGTAAATATGATACGTTGCATTTTGATATCCGATTGAATTGCATATTTTGGAAATTCAGCATTCATAATTATATTGATTACTTATATTGCATAATGGAGTTATCATGTTGTCTGGTTGCCTATATTGCTTGTTCCCCATTATTTTTTATCTTCTGGAATGATATGGAATTTTGCAAAAGAAATGTAATATACGAAGGACGAGGATCGCAACCTGACTTCGCAAAACATGATCTTTATGCGCATATAGAAACTGTCCCCTTTTGTGCTCAGTATCGGTTGAGATAGGGGATTATATTACTTAATTGGACCTAACGATGAGATGTTGGGTCAGTGATTTTGATATGTGATCGTTTGAATTAGGAAATGTCTCGAAATGATGTGAATTGATATGAAATCTGAACTAAATTACCAGACCTATTATTATTATAATTTGCATAGTAAGAACCGCTTGATACCATATATACTCGAGACATATTATGTTCCTTTCTCCTCTTATTGTTTGATAATCGTTTTCATTTATTATATTGTTATATTATCATTATCTTTGCATATTGTGGATAATAAGTTTCAGGTACATGATTTCTTGTATATACGAAAGTAAAACTAAATATCGCACTTGGAAATTATATTTCTCATTATGTTGTTTATACATTTTTGCAGGTATTGGGTTCGATGTGTGAGACGAGTCAGTTGTCGTGTAGGCCTTTTGACCTTTTGTATAAATCATAATACTATATCAGTGTGTATATTTGTGCATCAGGGTTTTATATCTTTTGTGTTGTTGATACTTGTGAAAATCCCGATTTCATGTTGTACCTTTTGTATATGAATACTTGTGAACCTTTGTGGTGTATGATCGTTTCTTGTTATATTGTTGTACCTTTCTAGTATTGTTACATCTGAAATTGTATTATGATTATGTGAATTGTAAATGCTATATTGATTATGTTTGATTGTTAGCCTTACGAGTACATTTGTTCATGTATTCGTGGCGGGGTATGTCATGCCCTATGTTTCGGGGTGTGACAAAAGGCGACCCCGAATCGTTGGAAGGACTCGTCGGGAAACACGACGTGAAGCCACTTCCTTGATTCAAGACATCTCGACCGTGGATTAAGCTAAAGATCGGAGAAAACTGGTGGAGATGAAAAGTAAGTAAAATACGATTCCGCCCTTTTATTATTTCATTAATGTCACAATGGTTTATTTGATTGATTGAATTGCAATTGTATTAAATTAGGAAATGGTTAATTAATTGATATCTTAATTGAATTGCACCAATTGATTATTCCAACATAATAGCCAAGGGTGGACCTATGTAGAGGCAAGCCCGGGTATTTGCTCGGGCATGATTTAAAAAAAAAACACAAAATTTGTGTATTTTTTGTTACTTTTTAGTGAAAATGAGCTTTTAATGCTATTTTAATGGATTGTAGTGGATTTGTGGTCAGACTTGATCTCAATCTCGATGCCCAGGCCTAATTATGCACGAACTTAATTAAGCTCTATATCCACCCGTGAGAACCACATGGTTGACATTCTTTTTTCTTCGAATATGGCACTTCAATTATCTCGAAGACATAGATGATATTTGGTGCATATTGTTAACATTTTGTTTTGTTGAAGTTTTGACACTTCAAAATTTTCAAAACAAAATTATAGATGATTGATATTTTTTTATCTACATAGTTGACATTTTTATGCCTTTTTTTTTTTGTAAACAACCGATGGTAATATAATATTATTTTTAACAGAAAACTGCGATCTCTTAATGACGGATTTTTACTTAATAACCGGCATTAAGTTTTAGAAAAAATATCAGTAATGACCCTGACATTTTTAATGCGAGATTTCAAAAAAAATCTGATGATAAAGAGGCAATGCTATAGTCAGCTTCTGTTGTAGTGGACACTTTTTTTATCTATTTCTATATACTTGACGTATTCTCAATGATAGATGAGTAGTTGCGAACGAATTTGCCTGAGTGATAAAAAGCATTATAGTTCCTAGGGAACTAAGTGATGCCATCTTTTTTTAAATATCATGCAACTTTTTAAGTAGTGGCAATAAAACGATTTTAGCATTTTTTTGGAGCTAAAACACAAGTTATATTGAAAAATACGATTTTAGCGGGTTAAGTAGATAAAGTTTTCGGGGTCATTTTTTTATCTTTTTATTTGTACTTTTGAGCTACTATAATACTTGCTTATGAATTATTCATTATATTAGTCTTTGAAAATTTATTTGTGATAACAAATTACTATTATATCTTATTATTAAGCATATAAATATATTAATTATGATTATATTTTGTATCATTTGAAAAAAGTGATATGACATAAAATGATGATGATACGTATTATGCCATGATATTGTTTTTTTTATTATTCTAATGAGATAGTCTTGATAGATTTACTTTACTAATTATTTTTACTATGAAATACCAATCAAATTAGAATAAGAAAAAACCAATTTAAAAAACCTTGACAGTACGTAGCACTCTAGAATGCTAGTGGTGTTATGATGAGAGACCAATCAAATTTCAATTAACTCAAAGTTGATATATGCCAAATTTGAATAATTCAAAACTCCTCTATAATTTATTTTTAGTTTAACTATTACTTTTTTAAAACTAATATTTTTCAAAACTATACGCCATATGCGTTGTA